>LGSN01000138.1:0-58327 GCA_001314375.1 Phytophthora podocarpi | reverse complement strand
CCTAACTACTGTAAACAGCCTTAATACTGAACCGCCTTATAATGACGCTAAACTACGTGGTTGGTCTCCAGCTAACCTACTGATATAGGTTAGTTTAGCATACGTACTTAACCGCGAAGTGTACCTAGGCGAGAGCCGTGTGGGACACACCATCGCTGTGTGTCCTACACCGTGAAGTCTTATTCTTTCATTAGTCATTTTTCGGCAACGGCGAGGCCACGCGGTGGCCCCATTACAGATACCACTCAGGAAAGGTAGCCAACGTTCGCCAAGCAGCGTTGTATGCTTATCTATTCAGCGCTACGGTGTCGCCGACTACTGGTAGTATGATTCAGAACACATTCGAGCAGGATCGGCGTCATTTTCGTCGGGTCTGGCAGTCCTAGCGGGTATGGTTGACGCTGCCTACGAGCTTATTGAGCCCGTCCTTGTCTGGGTTTTGCATCTATCGACGCATACCTTGCAGCCCCAGAAGCTTTGACTTGTGCACCTTGACTGCGCGAGCCCCGTCGTCTACCGATTTTCCATCAATCGTCTTGCCGACCGCTTTGATGCTGCGGTAGGCCTCGCCATCCTTCCCCCTCCAACTAGCCCATCCAACTGGGGCGGGAACGCAATAGACGACACGTTTGTCGGACCGTAAATTGTTCGACAAATCTGTCGAATTATTTGTCAGAGTTTGAACTTCAGTAAAATTTACCGAACTTTTTCCAAACCGGTGGATGACCAAATTTAGGTGGATCGACAAATTTGTTGGCAAATTATACGGTTGTCGAAGTATTTCCCAACCGGTGGAATGCTATAAGAGGCTCTTACACGCTAATCGCTATATTTTACCTGCAGATCGAGGATAGAGGCTTAACGTGGCTCATCTCGCCCACGATTTCGAAGGGGCGGACGAAGTATGACGACATCTTCTACTACATGGTACACACTTGCAGATGTTCTGAGCTGATGTTTCATGTACCAACTGTTTGATAGTGCTGTATGATGAAATACGATCTGTTAAACGTCCAGCTCCTTCTCCAGAGCCAACGTCGACGCCTGTTCCAGCAACCGCGCCGCCCGCTGCTCAAATTGTGGCAGGGCCTCTTTCAATGTTGTCGCTGAAGTTGTCCGACAAGTCTGCCGCTAAGTCTTCGCCGGTCAAATCGATGGGCATGTCGTCATTGGAGAAGGTGTCCAAGTCGTCTCCGGACAAGTCGAAGTCGAAGTCGCCGGCCAAGTCGAAGTCCCCGGGAAAGTCGCCCGCCAAGACATCATCGAAGTCGCCGAGGAATCTGAAGGCCAAGACGCTGTTGAAGTCGCCCGCCCAAATATCAGGCTAGAAACCCACACTCCTGCAACAAAGGCCATGGTCACCTCTTCTGAAACTACCCCATCAAGGTCTCCACGACACTGACCTGCTGCTCGATTAGGAGCTCTACTAGCTGACGCGTAGACGACGGTGATGGTAGCGGCGTCGAGGGTACCAGTGATCTCCGCTAGTGAAGCTGACGAGATCAATGACGAAGAAGATGCCGTGGATCTATCTGCAGGAGTCCCGTTCGGTCTCATAGGCAAGGAGGTATTGAGTGAGCACACGAAGACGGGCTGGACGGCAGTCCAGTCTGTGTTCTACTTCGAAGATGAGACTAAGTGCTATGTTGTGCTGTGCAGGATAAGAGTTCGAATGGTACTATCACTACCATGTGCTTGCCACTTTAGCGTGTGCTCGCTGCTTCTCCCGAGCAAGAACCAGGAATCCGTGGGAGACCACCTTCTACTTTATAGAACGCTCTGAAGCGATGACATGAGGAGATCCAAACGACAGTACCAATGCAAAAGAGCTGTCTATGCCAGAAGATGAGCCAACACCACCTTAGGGGCCGATAAACTCAGCTACGTGCAGCAAAAAAATTGCCATGACCTCTGGCGGGCTAGTACGAACATCCCTCCGCGGTTGAAGTCGATTCGTCTGCGCGCACCCTGCGACCCAAGCGCCCGATGGAATGATGGAGAGAACGACAGTGTTGATGGGGTAGACAGGTATCGATGACAGTTCAGCAGCGCGGAGTAGTAAGAGAGAAATTATAGAGACTGCGTTTTTTGGCATGAGTTCGTTGAATGAATATACTTCTGCTTCGCGAGTGTTGCTGAAATGAATGCACTTTTCAAAATTTTAGATTTTTTCAACAACCATACAGAATGAACCGTCACCTCTCGTATCTCGTATTTTGCTCTTATCCTGTACTGCACAGATTAGATAACGATGAAGGATTGTGAGCTGTAAAAACTCCGCAAATAGTAAACTCAAGATGAAACGTTACTCTGTCAAGTACAGGGTAACCTTTTGCCCTAACTCGCGGGGCTAGAGGGGTTAAGTTCGCAACATCCCAACAATCCAAAATTACTTTTCTAGCTTTTGCACATCTTCACTGCAAAACCAACACGTCCATCAGAAATGGCTTCCACGGCGTCTGCAGGGTCCACCGACGCCCGCGATGCAGCGTCAGCACCCCAAGATGAGCTCCACGCGCGTCAACTGCTTCAGGACCTCAACGTTGACACGGGCGACGTGGTGCTGTTCGACCGCAAGTGCTCATCCATGGGCCTCTACGGCGGCGCCATCTGCGTGTGCGCTAAGTTCTTCGGGCAGACGCAATGGGACCACAACGGGGTGGTCATCCGAGCTCCGGCCTTGGCTCCAGACGCACAGACGCCCGAAGATGAGCTGTTCGTGCTGGAGGCGGCTCTCACGGGCGTCAAGCTGCGGCCTCTCGTGGCTCGCGTGCTGCTCAGTCGCGGTCACGAGGTCGCTGTGCGCAAACTGCAGGTGAATCGCACTCCGGAGCTCCAGAAGAAGGCGGTGCAATTCGCACTTAGTAGTTTAGACGCCCCGTACGAGGATAATCCAGCCAGGTTCTTCAATGCTGGAGTGTCCGTGCCCACGAGGATCGCTCGGGAACGGATTTTCGCTGCTTTAGTGGCCACGAAGAAGGAGCTGGCGAGACTGGACACGGAGCTGGCCCATCGAGACAAGATGCCGGTGTTCGAGAGGAAGGCGCTGCTCCAGGAGCGAGAGGCGGTGAATGGACGGTATCAGGCTCTGGGAGCGGAACTGAGAGGAAGAGAACGATCGGTTTTCGAGAATGCAGTTGTGGAGGGCGGAGAGGTGAAGACGACCAAGATGTTCTGCTCGCAGCTCGTGGCGGGGATGTATCAACATCTGGGACTGTTGCTGCCATATCCGTCGGCAAATTCGTATCTGCCGAAGCACTTTAGTGCTCGGGATGGTGGTGATTTTCTGAAGTTGCAGCAAGGCGCGAGCTTCTTGCCGGAGATTTCATTACGACAGTTGCTGGAGAAGGAGACTGCGGCGTATGCTACGCGAGTGCAGGAGGCAAAGGAACGGG
This sequence comes from Phytophthora podocarpi, assembly GCA_001314375.1. Lineage (NCBI taxonomy): Eukaryota > Oomycota > Peronosporomycetes > Peronosporales > Peronosporaceae > Phytophthora > Phytophthora podocarpi. The sequence continues at coordinate 54,932 of LGSN01000138.1, read as the reverse complement.
GTCCACGTACTGGTGGTGAGACAGCTGCTATCGTGCACTGCTTGCGGCGGCATCAGCTTTTCCACACGCTGAGTGAGCCAGAACTGTTGGCAACGGCGTCACAGTTTCGACGTCGTGTGTTGGCAAAAGGGGAGGTTGTATTTTATCAAGGAGCTCCTGGAGATTGCTTCTACATTATTGAGCGCGGAGATTGCGACGTATTCGTTGACTATGACCACCTACTGAAGACACAAACAGCTCTGCATGCTGCAGACTCCGACAATGCTCCAAACCCAGAGCTTCAACGGCGTATTGAGTTGCGAAAGCGCAAAACTATTGCACTTCCTGAGTTCAAGTCATCGTCAAGTCTTGTAGGCAAGAATGAGCGCGTCCTCGTGGCCACAAATGGCCCTGGTAACGCTTTCGGAGAGTCTGCGCTTATTTACGATACCCCACGGCGTGCTACGATTCAGGCTAGCTCCTCCAACACGGATGATGAAGAAGAAGCTGTAGTATTATGGCAACTGGACAAGCATACGTTCCGCGAGATTTTGGCATGTCATCCGGGTAGCCAGCAATCGTTGGAAGAGCGTCGATTTTTGCTTGAAGCATTGGAGGACCACCCGCTGTTCACCGAGCTCGATGATCGTGCTAAGGCACTAGCTGTACGCAAGTGTTTCCCACTGAGTGTGCGAGCAGGTACGACTATCTTGCGGCAAGGTGACCCTGGCGACTACTTCTACCTGGTTGAAAGTGGTCGTTGCGAGGTGTCACGTCGCAAACCAAAGGCGACTAAACCTTTCGTGGATCGTGTCATCGGGCGTGGTGCCAGTTTCGGAGAAGCCGCGTTGCTGTACAATAGCCGTCGAGGTGCCTCGGTGAAGGCACTTGAGGATACCAAGATATGGTGTATGGACCGCGCAAGCTTTCTCACTATCACGCGCAGTGGTTCCACTGCTCTGCACAAACTATTCAGGAAAGTTGGCACCACAGTAGTTTCCGGCTCGAGCGAGAGTTTTGCTACGGAACGTGACTTGCGCCGTATGCTTACAGACCCACAGCAGATGCAGTTGGTCAGGCATAGTGCCAATGAGGATGAAGATGACGACAAAGAAATTGAAAAGCTGGTGGCGCATCCTGCTATATTGCCATCGGCGCAGGCCTACAATCGTGCGGTGCAGCTTGCGTTGTCGCTTTTGCTCAACGATTCATCCGGACTCGTCAACTTTTCCCAGTTTGCGCATTTCCACATCGCCTTGGGCGCTTCTAATATCGACCAGCTCCTTCCAGAGGCTGCTTTCCGCGTGCTGAAGTCAATAACAGACTCGTATGATGGTGGCAACACCCGTATACCGACGTCATCATCCCTCTTCGACCAGGACAGCCCAGACCAAGCCGCAATCAAACTCAATGATCTCCCTCGTGCTATTCACCAGTGGGTGTCCACGAGTGAGGCAGCGGGGGCTGCTTTAAAGAAGCTGGAGACGCCGGTTCAGATGACACCTGGTCGCTTGGCATTTTATGAGCGTTTGTTTGACTTGCCAGTGCATCAATTTGGAGACCAGTATGTCACACACGATGACCTGGTGCGTGGAATTGCAGCGTTTGAAGTGGAGGACGCTCGGTCCGAAAGTGATCAAGATGATGATCACCCCCAATCCGAAGACGTCACGGCAGCCAAGGAAGAGTTCCGAGCTTTCTTGTCTGCCCTCAAGTCCGACATCAATGTGCTGCGCACCATCTGGCGAGCCGCTGAGCTGCAAGCTCACGGTGGGGACCGTGCTGACATGTTCAATGACCAGCAGAAGCTCACGTTCGATGCCAACCTCAAGTCCGGTTGGATCTCTGCTCTTCGTCAAAACCCCACCGGTGGTGACTGGGAATACTTGCAACCCGAGATGGAAGCTAGCAATCGGAGCAAGGCTTACGACAATATCAACGCAACACTTCGAAAACAGCAACTGGCAGCGCAAGTCACTTCGTTTGCTGCTGCCATTGCCGCTGGTGCACTGGCGCGCACTGTGTGTGCGCCGCTGGAGCGATTGAAAATACTCATGCAGTTGTCCACCCCGAAGCCAACGCCTGCATCAGCTGCGGCCGCTACCGCTAAACTTTTATCCGGCTCTGCCCCATACACGTCGTTGACTAGGGGCTTTTTGAACATGGTGAAACTCAGCGGACCGCGCAGCTTGTTCAGCGGGAACCTCGCGCACTGTATCTGGGTGGTGCCTTCAGTACCCACGAAATTCGTTCTGTGCCACATCTACCAGGAGCAGCTTGCCCGTTTGCTTCCGGAGGCTTCCTCACCTTTCGGTGCGATCGGAGTGGGTGGTCCCCGGGTGTCTGCGAGTATGGCTAACCTTGCGGTGGGTGGTCTCGCCGGTCTGACGCTCAACTCCTTGTTCTACCCGTTGGATGTCATACGCGGACGGCTCACTGTGCAGCAATACTACAACGCCAACCGCCCTTCAAGCGGCATCCTGGACTGCGCTCGCTCCATCCGTGATAAGGAAGGCTTACGTGGATTTTATAGAGGATTTGTACCTGCAAGTCTCGGTGTCTTCACTTACATTGGCTGCAATTTTGCCCTCTACGAGTCCTTGCGGCCAGTGTTCGTGCTCTACGACACGGAAGACACGAGCAACCAGCTTGGTCACCCAAGTGTGCCTGGCCAGATCCTGTGCGCGACCACGGCGTCGCTCGCGTCGCAATGCATCTCGTACCCGTTCGACGTCATTCGGCGGCGTGTGCAGCTGCAGGGCGCCAAGTGGCATCCAGAACTCGCGTTCCCGACGTACGAGAGCGCGTGGCACTGTGTGCGGTCGTCTGTACTGGAGGAGGGAGGTGGTGTACGAGGTTTACGCTCGTTGTACCGGGGGTTGTTCGTGAATGCGGTGAAGGCGCTGCCATCCACAATCATCTCCTTCCTCAGCTACGAGAAGCTGCGTGAAATGAAGCACAGCGTAGACGACGCGTAGTTGGTGTCTACATGTAGAGAAGGAATCAATTTTGTTAGATCCTACCCTTTGAAATGTTGGAACGCACTGCTGTGTTTACTAACCTCTGGTTAGCAGTGCTTGGCCAGCGCATGGTGATCACATCCAAAATTGTTTCGTAAAACAAACGAGTTGCTAGGTACCTGCTGCGTTCAGTCTTCAGCACCACGGCGTTACCATTTGTCGTGGCCTTTAACTACCTCTCCAGGAAGTCGATCCGCATGAAGTTCACTTGTTGCAGACGCTTAAATTTGGCCTCTTGGTCTCAAGGCCGGCACGCGGCATCCTGTCGTTGGTGCTTGCGTTTGTCGTGGTCTTGACGTGCGGTCTGCATCGTCGTGAGGACTTCTGGTGTCTTGTTGATGGCCTTTCCGAATGTGAGTGTGGATTCTACGCGCACTTCAACTTGAAGGAACATCACTCTTGTGACCCGCAATTCAAAACTTGGCGCCAACTCATTTCGGGATCCAATCCATCCGCAATTCATAAAGTTGGAGCCAATTCAATTTTGGGATTGACGAAGGAAGCAGGAAATGACACTGCTGGGTTTCACTTGTAGATTAATATGGTTGACTAGTGAGTACATGTCTTCTTCGTCGAGCACCATCCACGAGCGTCATTATAATATACTGCTGACCTGTAGCAAGGACTGGCTGGGCTCGGGCAGCACCACTCTAGCAGCCTATTGAGCTGTTTAGTCATGAGCTCTCCGGATCTCCGTCTCCAAGTCTTGCACCTTCATGCCCACGCGTCCTAAAGAGGAAAGGGGGCTGTCGTACAGCGCATTCACACTGCGGCGAGCTGTAGTTGATGTCTTCGAGTTGCGGCGCGGCGCATCAAAGCCATTCTGCTTCACAGGGCTTTCGAATTGTGGCTGACTAACACTTCGCGATCGCGGCGTGCTGCGGTGCTCGCCAAAGAAGTCAGCGTCAAGTGGAGACCACTTAGAGGGCGTATTCTCTCGCTGCTTCACCGAGGCGTCGTTGTCCACAGCAATGGCGCGCTCCTTCTCGATGCGCTTCTTTTCGTCGCGCTCCTTCTGCAGCACACCGGCGATGTTGTTGACCACATCGCGCATCGCCTCTGAAACGCGCACGGCCTCAGTAAGAAGCCGAGAGCACTTTCGCTCGACGTCATTCACCCAGCGAGGTTGGTCCTTCGTGCGGTCAATTCCACGAGATGCCGACTTCCAGGCATCGCCGTACCGTCGCTGCAGTTCTTGAGACTGCGTAATGAAGTCACCCCAGCGATCAGACACCAAGTGCATACGGCCGACGTACTCGTCCAGCTGCAAGATAGCTGCCTCATAGCTCACATCCCTACCGGAAGCGTTAACAACAGGACCACGAACAATTGGACTGTCCTCCCAACGCTTGTATGTCTCCGTGATCATGTACTGGGTTTGTTCAAGCTGCTCCAGCAACGTCTGCTTCGCCTCACCGAATTCAACACGTCGCTGCAGCTGCTGAGCGTACTTCATCACCGCGGATTTATACTTCTCAATGTCCTTGTCGCGGCTAGCGATGGCATCCTTGTACATTGCAATCGCCTTCAATAGCTCTTTGTTCTCTCGAACCGCTTGCATGTACTGCTTCCGAGCATGCTCAGCAGATCTCCGGCGCTCCTGAACCTCCTCAAACAGCAACCGATTACTTTCCTTCAGCGCATGATAGTCATGTTGTGATTCCTCACGGGAGTCCTTTTGATTTCGCTTCAGTATCTGAAGGTCGCTGGTTGCTCGAGAAAATGCCTCCTCAGCTTCTGCCGCCTTGGTTTGGAAATAGTGAATCTCCTCTTCAAGGGATCGCCTCTCCTCTTCCTTTTCCATACGCAGCTCTTCGTACCGGATAGACCACGTCTTTTCCAAGGACTGCTTCGTATCCTTCGCGTGGAATGAAGAGCGTTGCAAAACTTCCAGTTTGCTTTGGCTTGAGCGCAATTGAGTGGACAGGCGTTCAAGGTTGGAGCTCATCAACGATGTTTGCTGTTTCCAGCATGTCTGCATCGCTGTTGCCTCTGCCTTAAACTCGTTCTTCAAAGCGGAGATAGCCTCTCTAGCCAGACTCACCACCGTCTGGTGCCGGTCGTCACTAAAGGCCCGACTGCGAATTGACAAAAGAGAGCGGAGCTCCATCTCCACCGCCTCAAGCTCTCTCTGTGCTGACATGTTCTCATTTTTAAATGTAGTTGCCGTTCGCTCCACCTCATTTGCCCGTCGGCGTTCTTCATCCAGTTGTCGTAATAACGTACTCTTCTCCATAGCGAACTGGTTTTGCCATTCCGTCTGCTGTTGTCGAGCTACCGTACTCGTCGACGAACTGACCGATACTGCTTCTGCTAGCTGACGCTCAAGCTCCTGCAGGCGTGTTGCCCGTCGCGTTAACTCGTCTTCGCAACCAGCAAGCTGTTTCTGATACTCCTGTAATTGAGCAGATTGCCTTTCCAGATCTTCCTGATACGCCAAAAGCTGGTGGCGCTGCTCCTGCGCATTCGCAGCCTCATTCGAGAACCTCTCCTCGCTGTCCTGGAGCTTACGCTCCATAGCCTCGAGGTCGAGCTGGAAGCCCGATAACTCTGCACGAAGTCGCCGGTTGTCCTCTTCCATACCCTGGCGGTCCTTTTCTAACGCCAGTAGCCGCTCGTTCGACGTTTGCTGGCACCGCGACTCAGCCAAATCGCATTGTTCCTTCATCCTGCGAGCCTCGGCCTCAGCATGTTCTAACCGACTCTCTAATGTCTTCAACGCCAGTTCATGCTCATTCTCCAACTTGCGCCGCTGGTGCAACTCAGATTCAAGTTGGTGAATGGTGTCCATTGCGACTTCGCGATCAGCCTTGAAGCGGTCTAATGACTTGGTGTGCTCTTCGCAGGCCGCAGTCAACTTGACATTCTGAAGACGTAACCGTTCCGTCTCGCCAACAACTTGGTGTCTCTCCTCAGCCATTCGCTCAATTTCAGCCTGCAGTCTAGCCCGCTCCTGTTTAATGCTCTCGTTCTCCATCGCCAGCCGCTCCTTGTCAAAGTGCGCTTTCTCACGATCTGTCAGCAGCCTCGTGTGCTCCGCGCGGTAGTTTTCACTCTCACGCTGCAATTGCTGCATCTGATGCTGAACCTGTTCCTCCATCCTCTTCAACTTCGCCTGATACCGCGCATCCTGTGCCTGCTTCTCCTGTCTCATCGTCTCCACCTGCACCTGCAACGCCGTCACTTGCTCTTCCCGCTGCTGACTCGCTGCCTTCCAATGCTCTGCCTCCGCCGAGACCTTCACATTGGTCATCTCGACCTGCTGCATGTTCTGCTGCTCCCTCTGACTCCTGAGCTCCATTTCTCTCTGATCTCGCACTCTCGCATCCTGTAGCTCCTGCAACTGGGACGTGAGCGTCGCCACGGCTTCTCTCTGCGTCTGTAGCTCTTGTTCCAGCCCCTGAGTCTTCAATTGGCTCTGCTGCTCTCTGTTCAGTGCCGTCTCCAGATCGACTCGCCATCTCTCGACCGTGTCGGCGTCTACGCCGCCTCTTTCTTCGAGATGTTGCTGCAGTTGAGCTTCCGCTTCTCTCTGTGCTTCTTCTCTAGCTCTAGCCGCTGCCGCTTGCGCCTCACGGAGCTGCGCATTCAACATGTCGATGGCTTCCGTGGCGCGGATCATACTGAAGTTGCGCTGCCGCAGCTCGTGGTCGCGCTCCTCCAGCGTGATGCGCAGCTGCGCTAGCTCGCTCTCCAGGTCCTCGCTGGCGAAGTCCGTGCCCTGCTTCATGCGCAGCAGTCGCTCTTCTAGAAAGTTGATCCGTAGCGCCTGGTTAAAATTGTCCATGCGGAGGCGCTCGCGCTCGGCCTCCTGCTCGCGCAGCAGTGTCGAGTTGTCGCGCGTGGGCGTGGGCGTCCCGCCGCCATCGTCCTCGCCGCGGACGCGCTGCGGGGTCTGCATGGAAGCGATCGATGATCTCCTCCGCTATTACTGGAATTACTATGGATGGGCTCTGCCTCTGTCTGCCTCTTGACGCTTTTGCTATTTGAGGATGGGGTTTCGCGCGCGATTTGGCAGTATGGAGATTTGTATGGGACATTTGAAATGACAGATGTTTGGAAACGGTGGACCACGGAGCTTTAGAACGATTTAGAAAGATTTAGATCCTAGAGTTTACCGTTTCAGGTGCGGAGGAGCCAACTGAAGAGGACCGTTGAAACAGCTTGCTGCTATCCTAGGTTTTAACGGCGTGTGCACACAGTTTACCAGTAACTTGCTTGTAGCCTGCCAGTTGGAGCAATTGCTGTCGTTAATTAAAGTGCCCTTGGCGCCAAAAGGATTCATTGGTTGATTCAAACGCTGGATCCTGCAGATTTTGTGTTAGTGAAAGCTGCATGGCAAAACAACGACTGCGAGGAGGAGCGTTTGGTATCAACGGTGTTCCGTTTTTTAATACTACTTAGTGTTGGCAAAGGAAATCGCTCTCGCTGCCAGACTACGCTTCACTTGCACGTCGTGTCTTCACAAGTCGCGTTGATGATCCAGCCGGCTCGTACAGCTCTCACAGTTCCGCAGCTTGCGAATGCTGCTTAGGGATCTTCAAAACAGAGCTGGTTTTCTCGGTACACGCTCCACTGCCATCCTCGCCTCCCGAACCTGCGTTCTCAGCGAATCAAAATGCGTCGTGGGTGCAGAGGTATTTCTGGTGATAGTTGTCGTTTTCCACCTGCGCGCGTCTTGCACGGTGTATACCGATGCCTTCGATGCAAATCGATCAGCCGTCTCGATGAACTTCAGTCATTTTGTCCACAGAGCGATGCGAAGCTGTAGACACAAGTCGGCTGTTGCGATCTGCACGCATCCTACAATTGCTTCAAACAGAGACGCCAGGTTGAGTCTGGCTTTGACGGCAGTGCCTTGTACATGGACTGCCACCAGTCCACGCAGGGAGGCCAGGTGTTTGCATCGGCAAACAAGAGAAATTGATAGTGATCTCTTTTTGCGTTGATCTTTGCTCTCCAGAAGCGCTTGTAGCATCTGTCGAACGAAGAGCGCAGATTTCACCTGAAGCCTTTCTCAGCGAGCAGCCTTGCGTTTGGTTGGCTCAAATCTCTACGTGAGCGAGCTCTTGAACTGATCAACAGGCGCAGCTCTCCAAACGTATATCCACTGGAATAGGCTTAGCGTTAGTAGCAACTGATAATTCATGTTCGTTAACGCAAAAATGCTACTACGCTTTACTCACTCCATCAGAAAGTGTTATGTCAGGCCTTCAAGGGTCTCGTTGGCGATCCAGCTAGCTATTCATTCGCTGTAAGAGCCTCATGTCAACATGGCTGCGAACGTATGCTACCAGGACATAACACTTGGTCTTGAAAGTGATGACGGTCTTCACGTGCACGTGCCACTGCCTCTTGCGTCTCGATCAACTGAGCACGCAACACATCATGAGCTCGGACGTTGCGTCGGTGTCGCTTTTCATACGCGTTCATGTCTTCGTTGAGGGACCGGACGCCTGCTCGAGTTGCTGAAGCTTGGCAATCAGGAAATCCAAGTGCTGTATGATGTGCGTGTGTGCCCTGTTGAGAAGCAAGCCCACCGCGAGCAGCTCAACCAGAAGCACCGTTGTAGCGCGCCTCGGTGTCGGCATCGCTGGCACAAATGTTGGTTGTCCAGTGTCACTGCTGTCAAGGTTTTCAATGTTGAAGTGTCTTTTCTCGTGGTGATGTGATTGGTCAGTTATTAAGAGCTAACTATCCGGATATTTCAATGCATTCCTAAAATTTAGGATGCATTTAATGCATTATGGTTACTGGGTCGCATTTTTTTTTATCTCAGATGTTTCTGAAGGCTCCAGTGGCGACAATCGCTTTCTGATTGGTCAATACTCGCTCAAAAAGGGAAAACTCATTTCACCCCAACGAAGAAGCCAAGATGATCCTCAACCTGAGCGCTCTGCAGCTGCTGTTCTTGCCGCCCGTGCTGCTGCTGGTGTCGGGCCTGGCGCTCTTCAACTTCCAGAACGTCTTCCGCTTCCTCACCATGAGTGCGTATCTTTGCTTGTCATATGGTTTATGCTCCAGAAACTAAACGTCTCCGCTAAATCTGCAGACCTCAAGAGCTACATGACGATCCCGGCCGTGCAAGTGCTCAAGCCCTGTGAGTTGATAGCAAATGGAGCCTGACACCGAGTGCCTAATTGCCACCCATGCTAACAGTTTGCTGTGTTTTGTTACAGACGCCGACAAGCTGCGCTACGCTCTGGAACAAGTGCTGGGTAAGTTCGATCTATTGGTTCAATTGGTAAAGCTGCATTGCTGACTGGTTGCTTGTTATGCGCAGGCAAGGCGTCGTCGTTCAAGTTCAACGTGTCGCATGTGCTCATGATGGCTGTGGTGATCATGCTGATTGCCGTCTTCGAGGCCATCCAGAAGAACAACCAGCTGCAGGAGCAGCAACTCAAGCTGCGCCAGAAAAGCAAGCGCGCGTAGACCACCAAGTACATACAAGCAGCCCTGCGACTGGACAATCCGCTCAACCTTCCCACTGTCAGCGTCGCAAGCACAAGATGGCCGCCTGCATTCGCCCTAGCTACACTGGAAGATCTAGGAGACGCTGTGCTAGCCGATGCGTCCATGTATCGTAACATGCCATGCACGAAAGTTTTGAAACCTATACTCCCTTTACTTTTTCGTGAGCACAAGCGAGCTACCTAAAATGAAAGTCACATGCAGCTGAGATGCGGCACATAATACGAGTGTCCGTCGGGCGGCCATCAGTTCTTGCGCGGACGCTTATACGTGCGATCGTGCTGGCGCTATGCGGTTTCCCTGAACACGCGCATATGCTCTTGCTCGGTGCCCACGTATCGTCGATATGGAGTGGCCATAATCTATGGCAATGTCGAAAGCAGCACTTACGCATACAAGCCCTCGATCACCGACTCATACTTCTCGTACACGACCTTGCGCTTCAGCTTCAGCGTGGGCGTCAACTCGTTGCCGTTGATGGAGAAGTCGTGGTCCAGCACAATGTACTTGCCCACGTTTTGCGCACGCGACGTGGCACGAACGTTGGCGCGCTTCAGGCCGGCGTCTAGGTACGCCTTCACCTTCTCGTCAGCGCGAGCCTCCGCAATCGTCGTAGCCGAGCTGCCAATCTCCTTCATAATGCTGAGTGCCTTCTCGTCCAGCGTGTCCGTCGGGTGGCCTTCCTTGTCCACCGTCACACGCAGCGTGAACAACGAAGACAGGAACTTGCGGCGGTCACCAATTACCATGACGTTCGACAGCAGCGGGAGCTCCTCCTTGATCGTGTCCTCAATCGAGACAGGCGGAATGTTCTCGCCACCGGCAGTGATGATAAGCTCCTTGATACGGCCCGTGATCGTCATGAAACCGTCCTCATCGATCTTACCGCAGTCACCTGAGTGCAGCCATCCATCCTCGTCAATAGTGTCCTTGGTCTGCTGCTCGCCCTTAAGGTAGCCCATCATTATGTTGCGTCCACCGAAGATCAACTCGTCCGTGCCATCCACCACCTTGGTATCCGCACCGTCAATCGTACGCCCGCACGTGCTGATCTTCCAGTTGCCCTGCATACTGCAAGTCTGCGGGCCACAGGCCTCACTCTGGCCGAAGAACTCGTAAACAGGCAAGTCAAGCGAGCCGAAGTACTCGACGACTTCGCGGCTGATGGGGGCAGCACCGCTGAAGCTAGCAATGCACTGGTCCAGACCAAGCGCCTCCTTCACACGCATGAGCACAACAGCATTGGCGACACCGAAACCGCACGGAGCGCCTCCAGAGTTGCCGTACTGAGCAAGAGCCGTCTTTTGCGCAGCCTTGTCCTTCGCCCACCCCGCAATACGCTTCTTGATACCCGTAGTCTGGGCCGCGATCGACCACATCTTCTCAGCAATCTTCTCCCACACACGGGGCACACCGAAGAAGAACGTGGGACGCACCTCCTTGAGCGTCACACCCAGAGAGCCCTTCAGGGCGTCGGGCTGCGCGAAGTAGATCTGCAGACCACCGCAAATGGGCAGCCAGATGTCGATCAGCTGGGCGGCAACGTGGGACATCGGTAGGTAGCTGACGAGACGGTCCTCGTTGTGCATCTGGTGGTTGAAGTTGCGCTTGATCATGCCGATCACGCTCATGATGGTCCAGACCACGTTGTCGTGCGAGATCATGACAGCCTTCGGGTCGCCAGTCGTGCCGGACGTGTAGATGAGCGTGCAGCAGTTGCCGGGCTTCTGGGAGTCCATGACCTCCTTCAGGGTCTCGTCCTTGACGTCCTTGCCGAGTTCCATGAAGTCCTCGAACGTGTAGATGGGTACCGTAGACTGGATGCCCTCAGGAACAACGTCGTTCCACAGCACGAGGGCCTTGAGCTTGGGGAGATTCTTCTCGATGGCCAGGAACTTCTCCAGCTGCTTCATGCCGTCGCAGACGACGACACCGGAGTCCGAGTGCTTGGCGATGAACTCGCACGCCTTCGGGTTGTTGGTCGTGTAGATGCCAGCAGCCACACCGCCGGCAAAGATGGCGCCGACGTCAGCGATGGCCCACTCGGGCGAATTGAAGCCGATGATGCTCACGCCCTGGTAGCGCTCGAGGCCTACGTGCAGCAGCGACTTGGCGAACTGGCAGCACTTGTCGTAGTACGTCTGGAATGAGTACGATGTCCTGCATGACAAGATTGATACCATGTTAAACAGCTGCCTCAACCTCTATGGGAGTCAGTCAAGATCTACGTACCACTCGCCGTCCTGCTTGAAGTGCAGCGCGTTGGCCGAGCCGTACTTGGCCAGCGTGTTCTGGAAGGCCTGCGAAGCCGTAATGGCGGGGCGAGCGCCGGCGCCAGACTCCGTCACGCGGATCTTTACCTCCTCTTCGATCTTCCACGTCTGCAGTCACGCCAGAGGGTAATACATGCGCTAAATCGTCAGCCACATGGGTCGGGTCGGCGTGTGCGAGTCAGCGCAGACGTACCGTGTAGTTGGAGGCCATAGTGGATGCTGTGTGGGGTTAGTACAGAGGGAGGCGTTTGTGCGCGCTGTGTTCTCTTTGGGGACTTCTGCGTTTACTGTCGCAAATTCCGCACTGGGGCCAACAAGAAGGGGGGCGACGGAGGATGCCACCTATAGTGAAACGGAATCAGTCCTTCTCTTGAAGTTTGTATGGTGCAACTTCCAGGAAAAGGTCTGCGTTTCGACCAATCAGCAGCGATCTCGATTCGGCGACGTGCGTGGCCGGGGCCGTTGTCGGTTTTGTCGAGCCCGATCGTGACTTGATCTCAGTCGATGACGCGCAGCAAAGCGCCTGGGGCCGTTCATGATGGTGTTCAGTGGAAACGCGGCGACACGCGAGCACCCACGAAGAAGAGGAAGCCATGATTACAACGAGAGCCGCAGCCGAGTTTCCAGTCGACAAGAATTGCAAGTCACACACGACGAGAGACAGGATTTGCTCCGCCGACGAGGGAAAGTATGACAGCAGCGACCGCGAGACGAGAGTGGGAGTCCTGGTCGGGAATGCGAGGTTTGTGTTGAAGACCCCGTCGTGGCCGGGGCAACATCCGGTTCGGCGACGAGCTCGACAGCAGTTGCACACTTCGAACGGCGGAGCAGCGGCAACGTGTCTTCAGCAACCAGGTCGTTAAGCTCGTCCTGGCCGTGCATGCAGCTCACAGTGTAGCGATGCAATGTTAAACAAGCGACGACGGAGCTCGGCGAGCGCTGACCGCCAGAGATGTCTGGATTGGCGGTGGCCATTGTCTCAATGGCGACAACATCGGTGGTTGCTTACGCCACCTTTGAATATTCATATCTAGTCATCTGGCATATGTTCGGATGCCGGATTCCATACAAATTCTATGTTTGCACCCTACGCTATAGACTTTTCCTGTGGTACAACTTGGATTTTTTAATCGCTGCCCTGATTGCGCAGCGCGCATGTGACACATGACATGGCACCGACTTCAACATGGATGGACCACCTGACCGGGTGACCCTCGGTCTCAGCTATAATCACAGTCGACGAACGGCTCCGTCGAAGCAAGCCGCCAGCCTCTAAAGCTCCGCCCCTGGACATGCCACCTGCGACCCTTTGTTTCTTCTCCCCTGGAGGTGTTCCTCGCCTGGGGTGCTCCTATAGAGCAGTTGTAGGCCCTGTGTTGCAGCCAGCTGGACTCCATCCAGTATGAAATCGGCGGGGATCGTGTCCATGACGCCTCAAGCCGCAAGACCGCCGGCGAGGGCAACTCGTGTCAGCCTTCACGGCCCGTTTGACTGCCCGGAGTCATCATGGCCGATGTTTGGTGCGCTTCAACTTCTCTATGTTGTCCACTGGCATGTCAGTTCGCGTGACTCCGCTGCTGCTGGTCCAAGCATGTTGTGCAGCTCGTGCACCCGGCTTCGTACTTCGTGGCATGTCATGATGCACTGCCGTGCTCTCTACACTTGCAGTCGATTCAAACCACGCTTACTCCATCGAGCACCTGAGTTGGTAAGCTACGTACAAGTGGTTACCATGCATAATACTTGTATCCGGTGGCGCTGTCGTTGTCGAGCAGCGCCACCACAGCTACATATGGCTTTCCTGTCGCCTTCAGCTTGGCCGATGCCTCCGACTCGTCTATCAGTACGTACACACGAGCCTTTATTATGTTAATATTGCCGTTGCGTTGCTCCTACACTTTGATAGCTGGTTGCTGTGTTTGATTGCGATGGTAGGGCACAACTTCGAGTTGAAGTCATGAAGCCATTCAGTTGCGCGCACAAGTTCGACAGGCTCGAGCACTGCCAAGCATAACATAATAGAAGCAGCGATTACAGTACGCATTGGTGTAAGGCCTTACAGCGGCATGATCTCTTATACTAACAGCACTGCATTCCTTAACTGGAACTGGACCAGCAGCGAGTCAAACTGGTTTCCAAGTCGTTCGTCGTGCGCACGATCGCGTTCTCTTCACTCTCGCATTTCACCTCACCGGCAGCACCTCATTTTGTTTTGCCTCACGTTTGGCCTTATCTGTGTCGTCAGTGATGAAGTCAAAGCAGCTTCTGGCGTCGAGGAGCCAGAACGTAGAGGTTCAACAGTATTATACTAGAAATAAGCTTAGAGTGCGGTTGAGGTTTATGAAGCAACGTTAAGTACGATAATTGAAATGCACTGATTTCTGAACTTCAATCGACATACGCGTCAAGAAAGATGAAGAAGACGTCGCCACTGCCGAGCAGCCTGGCGCTGCTGGCAGCGCTGTGGCCGTGCGCCTTCTACTTACTGTGCTCGCTGACCATGAACCTGCTCACGAAGACGCTGGTAACAACGTTCCAGTGGCGCTCCGTCTACACGTTGGGCGCCATTCAGAGCCTCTTCACGCTCACGAGTCTCACGCTGCTGTCGACGGTGCAGCGCGTCTTCGCGTTCGTCGTGGGCGCAAAGCAGCAGCCGAGCGTCCAACGCGAAGATCCCGTGAAGATCATGTACCGAGGCATCGCCTACGTGCTGCGCGTGCTGCTGCCATTGGTGGCGCTGCATGTGAGTAACATGCTGCTGGGCTTCACGAGTTTGCGAGTGGTGAACTTGCCCATGTGCGTGAGTTCTTCCTTTATTTCCACTTTGGTACTGTGTGTACTGGTATGGGACTAACACCGGGGCTCCTGGGTTATTGCTGCAGGTACTTGGTTCTGCGACGGTTGACGACCATCACGGTGCTGCTGATCGAGTGGCTTGTACTGCACAAAGTATGTCAATGTCCGGGGCTGCAAGACATCTCGTTGTCTTCTTTGCAGTAATTGATTCATTTGGTGGTGCTGTGTCGTATGATGTCTTAGACCATCTCCGGACCGATCATGGTGGCGATTCTCGGTGCGAATTTGAGGCTGAACAAGTTTCTTTTTTTTTTCTCTCGCCAAAGCCTGAATTGGTCATGAGCAATTGCTAACTGTTTGGGGTGTTCATTTACTGTTGCAGTGAGCTCTTCCGGCAGCCTGATTGCAGGTAGTACGGACGTGATATCTGATGTGCGCGGGGGTTACACGCTCGTCTTGCTGCAGAACCTCTGCACTGCGATGTCACTGGCATTTTCCAAAGAAAGCGCGTTGAGTCCTCGCCAGCTCGTGATCCTCAATAGTACAGCTGGTGCTGTCTGCTGCTCCGTGCTTGGGTTCATACTGGAACGCGACGAGGTGTTGGCATTCCCGTACTTGAGCGACCCGCATTTCATCGTGGGAATGGTGATCATGTGCAGCATGTGTGTGCTCTACCAGTTTTCCGTGCAACTCTGCACTCTCCACACCTCCGCACTCACAACGTCAGTGACGGGCAACATCAAGGACATTTTCGCCACTCTCTGTGGATACCTCCTTTTCCCGGATGCCCCGACTCAAACTGCCAACATCGTGGGGGTCGCACTATCTTTCATTGGCGCGTACTCGCTCTCGTACATCCGCTACCGCGCGCTAGTGGAGCCGTCACCACCGCACCAGAAGCAACTATGAGGCATGCTGAGCTACCCGCAGTATATACAGATGATAGAACTTTGACATATTTGGTCATTTTGTTTAATCTCATATTTTGCAGGTTAGAGACGAGCTGTATCAATAAATCATCATTCACTCCACGGAGCTCTGAGAGCTGACCTCGAAGTGACTGTCGGTATCGTCGTAGCTGTGCTCCAATGGCGAGACACCTGCACACAATAGGTAAACTACATTAGTGCACTAGAATAAAAACAAACGCATCTACACCAAAAGCACTTACATCCATCACGCGGAGACGACGTCTGCGATACATGGTCGACATCTTCATTGGCGTCCGCCATCGACACACTGTCGAAGTCAAAGTCCAAGCTGCTGGAGCTATCCTGCAGTTGCTCCGGGGGAAAAGACTGCACCCTTCGAGCAACCGCCTTTGTCCGCCTTCCAATAGGTGGTAGTTGGTGGTTCACTGGTAACACCTGCTGCTGCTGGAGCTGTTGTTGCGTTCGCTGCATTTGCAATTGAGCCTCGCCTTCAACGCGCTGACTTTCTATGAAGGCCTTGAACTGCCGAGAGGCACTCGGAGGTGGGGTTCGGCTAGCGCTGCTCATTTGAGCAGCAAGACTCTTAGGCGCGTCAGCAGGCTGGTCTCCAGCCATCCATGACTTGCGTCGTTCCTCAAAGCTCCATGGAGTTCGCTTCCCTTTTTCCACCGCTGCTGCAAAACCTGGCATGTTTTCCATGACATCCGAAAAAGTGACTTCTGGGCTGGGCGGTGGAACGTGAGACTCCCAATCAGTGTAATTTGTCAGCGGTTGACTTGCGCGCCAGACCGCCGCTTGACGAACAGCTTGCGAGAGTGACCGCATTAACTTAGCGTTATCGCTCGTGCCAGCCGAGTGCTCCTCAATCTCGTCCAAAAACATTCGTTTCTGGGCAGCCAAGCGCGTCGGTGTCGGTTGCCCCTGGGGAAGCATTGCCGACGCTTGACCTGCAGTAGCCGAGTGATCTCGCGTGTTCGTACCGCTGAGCAAACTACCCACGACCGTGGTCTGCTCATCTTCATCGTCCTCCTCATCAGCATTTCTCTCATCATCAGCTTCACGCCCCGCATCTTCCTCTTCCTCCTCTTCACTACTTGACGAGTCTTCACCCTGGTGGGGGTCAGGAACTCCGAACGTATCCATGGTCTGTTCAGCAAGCAGCCGACGAAGCAGCAACCGCTTCGAGACCTTTTGCTTGAGAAGCGGACGCATAGCTTTGCGCACACCTTTACTTGACCAAGCTTTCTTGATGGAATTCTCGTGTTCACGCGAGAGCATGACGAACTTGCCAATCTTGTCGTCCACGAGCTGTTCGCCACGATCCAGCTTCCGCAGTACTCGCACCAACGTGCTCTGAATAGTAGCAATGCTGCGGTCAACGTTGGTGTTGTCAATCTTGGGGATGAGGCACCGGTCCGCGTGCTTACAAAGATGACGCTGGATGATGCGGATGTTGTCGAAGTGCTTAATGTACTTGTTCTCCTGCGGGTCGATGGTCATGTGGCGCGCGCGCACAGCGAATCTCTCGCGGTGCTTGTTCTCGTTGCTGATGTAAATCACGAACGGTACACAAGTCGGATGCTTTTTCACAAGCGTCAACAGGTCGTCCGTATTCAAATGCACTCCCTCCACAACCAGCGACTGTTTGCGCTCTTCAAACATCGAAAGCACACGGTCGAGTTGCTCCAGCACCAGGTCCGACTGCATCTTGTAGCCCTTCAGCACCATTTTCTTGTGTAGTCTCGCAGTCGACATATCCTCTCGATCTCCCTGAATCGCCGCCACCATCTCCGGTGACAAGGCGTCTCCAGCTTGGTACGTGGACACGAAAGCACACGGGTTCTCTTCCTTGGACGTGAACGACCGCAACACATGACGCACCGAGTCCGTGGGCAGTACCGTCGTCAACCTCAATCTCGCCGCCAGTAACGACGCCAACGTCGACTTACCAGTGCCTGAAGTTCCCCCTAGCAGCACCGCAAAGCTCTGATTCCTCTGTGTGATCTCCTTGGCCACTTCAAAGTCCAGCAGATGGTGCGGCTTGACGTAGTCCAGTCTCGCCAGCGACGAGTAGATGCACTGATGCAGCAGATGCCAGGGCAAAGCCAGTGGCTTCTCCTCCTCCTCCTCCTGGTCCTCGTCGCTGTTGTTGCTGAACAAACTGCCGCTGCTGCCGTTGCTCTCCCTCGTGAGATGCTTGCTGAATACTGCGAAGACCTCCCGCGTGACGGTGACGGCGTCCTTGGGTCTGCATCCCATGAGCATCAGCGTCTCCTGCAGTCGGTAGCGCGTGAAGCTCTCGTGCTGGCCCTGGCGCTTGACGTGCAGCAGCTCCATGGGATCCGAGCCGTCGGCCTCCGTCTCCACGGCGTCCATGGCGGCCGACGGCGCGTTTTTTGCAGCGGATTTCACAGCCGGCGCCAGCGGCAAGTGCACGGGCACGTACTGGGCTCGGGATATGGT
Source organism: Phytophthora podocarpi (assembly GCA_001314375.1). NCBI lineage: Eukaryota > Oomycota > Peronosporomycetes > Peronosporales > Peronosporaceae > Phytophthora > Phytophthora podocarpi. The sequence goes on along the minus strand of LGSN01000138.1, from coordinate 36,998 downwards.
GGCGCCGAGCTCGGGGGCGGGGGCGTAGCCGGCCACCTTGGTGAGTCGTTTCTCGGATGGAAAATGGCTGTCGGTCTGAGCTGGTTAAACGCACGTAAGCGAGCCAGAAGTCCACTAAGTACGAATGATACGAGCAATCGGTTTCATGGGGCCTGCGACGTGTCATAAGGTTTACTGACAGTGTCTGTTTAAGTATAATCACCCAACTCGTCTACATAGATACATGTAGTAAATTGGATGTCAATACTTACACGGGATATTTGTGCCTGCCACAGAGAAATATCGATCACGATGCTTGGGTTTGTTTTACTTGGTGACGCAAGGCATGCGTAGGTGCAATCATGAAGCAGTACAATTGGTGCTTGGCACGCAGCCAGAGCTTCAGCATGGTTAATGATACGAGCTCGGTGTCCGATCCAGTACGGTGTACATGTTCTGTACAGTACTACATGTACAGTACTACTAGAAGTATGTCACAATGTTGGTGTCCCTCGCCTTTTGTCCCCTTTGTGGACATTTCCCCATCAAAGTGCTGCATCCTGGTCGCCATCGGCCAAAAGCGCGGCGAGCCGAGCCAGAACCAAAGACTTCTTGAAGAAGGCCGTCATGCCGCGCACGCTCTTTGCTTCGCGGCGACGACGTCAGGTGCGCGCGGCATCTCCGCTTCGAGGACAGAGATCCGCCTGTCCCGATAGAGATGTCCCGTTTCTAGCTGCCAAATACCGGTTGTCCCAGCAGTAAATACCGCGCAAAACGGCAAGTAAAGAGTAAAGTGGCCAGCCGCTTGAGCTCCCCTTCCATACTAAACTCACTATCTAGACGCTTCGTGGCGTCGTCCGAGTCGAGCCCCCCGCGAACTCCAGCTCGTGCAGGGCAGGCTCCAGTGCACCTCCCAATAAGAGTATCAAGTGAAGAAGCAGAAGAAGACTCCCCTCTGTACGTGCTGCTGCGATGGCGAGCAAGCGCCTGGACGCTGTGAAGCTGGCCAAGAGCTCGCGCTGGGACGAGCTGCGGCGCCTCGTGGACGCCGAGCCGAACACGGCGCAGCAGGTGGACTCGTACGGCATGCTGCCGCTGCACTGGGCATGCACGGAGCCGCAGTCCATCGGCGAGGGCGTGCTGCTGGCGCTGCTCAAGGCCTTCCCGCAGGGCGCGCGGGCCCCCAACACGGCGGAGATGTTGCCGCTGCAGATCGCCATCAAGGCCCAGGCGCGCATCGAGTGGCTGCAGGCGCTGCTGGCCTCGTACCCGGATGCGGTGCTCAAGAAGTCGCCGACGGGAGAGAACGCTGTGCAGCTCGCGCGCAAGGCGGGACTGCCCAGTCGCAGCGTCAAGCTGCTCGAGGAGATGTACCATCACGTGTGTGCCAAGGAGGGACTGCCTGACCAGCTGGCGATGGAGGAACATGAGGCCAAACTGCAGCAACAAAGTCAGCAGCAGCAACAACAGGTACAGGAGGAGGAGGGCCAGCTGAGACCTTCCGAGAGGTTTCAAGCCATTGCAGGAGATCTCCCAGTGCCGCAACAAGTGAGCGGCGTGCAGTATGGACAGCGACAACGTCGACTGAGCAGCACGGCCTCGCTCAAGATGCGATCTTTCTCGGACAACGACTTCTACTCACAGCAGATGAATGTGACGTTGGGGCCCAATGCGACTGCAGGACCCAGTCCCTGGTCTCCACGCAGGACGACCGAGAGCTCGAGGCCGCAGTCCATTGTGTCGCAGAGACCGTCCACCACTGCTCGAGGTGTAGTCTCCCTACCGCCGCGCTGGATGAACGCACCGAGTTGCAGTATCTGCGCACAGAAGTTCGGTACTTTCAAGAAACGACACCACTGCCGCAATTGCGGACAATCCATCTGTCGCGACCACTCGGCACGCGAACGGATGAAGCTGCCCCACTACGGACTCAGCGATCGCCATCGTGTCTGTGTCGTGTGTCACGACATGCTACGCAATGCTAGTCGCCAGGCGCGGCAGCAACAGATTACGATGCAGGCTGCGCCGCGTGCGGTTCCGCAGACGCGTATTAGTCAAGCTCTAGGTGGTGATGCACGTCGCTCGGATGAGGCGCAACGCTCCCCGCCGAGCATGCTGGAGCGTCACGTATCGGCACCGGCGCGCGCATCGAACTCCGCCGCTGGACCGTACCGAGGTGGAAATGGTGCTGCAGTAAACGAACAGGTCGCGAATCTGCAGAAGCAGGTCTCGCAGCTTATGGAGGAGAAGCAGCAAGCCGAGATGCAGCTGCGTGTTCAGGCTGAGATGCTGAGCGACCCAGACCGCCTCACGAACGTTTCTCGCAGCAGCAACACGAGCGGCGGCAGCGGTGCTGGTAGCATGCCGATGTCACGCGATCGCCAAAATTCCCTACCAATGCAGATGCGCACGGGCTCCGCTGCATCGGCTCCACCCACTGCAAATCCAGTGCCAAACCCTGGAATTTCAATGTATTGCTCCACAGGTCAATTGCTGAACAGAACACAGAGCGCAGGCAGTTTCCGACAGGCACGCGAGATAGATATCGATAGCCCTCACTTGGACGATGTCCAACCACAACAACAACCTCAGCAGCAACCGTCACGCTCCAACTCAACGGCAGTGAATCCCGCACTGCAAAGGACGACACGGCTTCAGGACGCACTAAACACTATCGCCGCCGTGGAGTCCACGTACGACGACATCGACGGATCGGACTCGGACTCCGACATTGAGGGGCGCCAGACTGACATTGGTGACCTGCACGATGCTGAGGCAGACGCTGAGGCTGAAATTGACGACGTCGCAAAGGAGTACCTTATTGATGATGATGAAGACGACAACGACGATGATGATGACGATGATGAGGAAGCGGTGGTGGAAGCAGCCAAGGCCTCAACTGTTGTGGTAGATGACGAAGTGGAAGGCGAAGCTGAGAGCGAGGACGACGTGGGCAGCGACACACTGCCAGAAGTGGACGTGCTTGTGAGCTTAGGACACGTGATGATGGAGAAGGGCAGTGTGAGTGCAGCGGTGCAGGCTTTCACGCGTGCCGTGGAAATCCGACCGGACGACCCTGCTCTTCATTCGCTGCTTGGCCGTGCCTACTACGCTGACGAGAACTTGGACGATGCTGTGGCTTCCATCACGAAGTCGCTGTCACTGGAGGCGTCGGCGACGAACTCCACACTGCTGGGCAAGATCCTCTTTGAGAAGGGCGACCACGAGAAGGCTATTGCGGCCTACCAGCGATCCCTAGACATGCAGAAGTAAGATGAGTAGGTAGGTAGATGTGTTAGGTGTGCTCGGAAGGTGAAGTTCTGGGGAGCAGGGCCGGACGCAGTAGCAGAGATTTCAGACCGATAGATGATGCCGTAGAGCAGTTGTACGTGCTTCTTTCTAATCATCGCGAGGCAATGTGAGTAAAGAACGCCGCCACCCATGTTCATGTTCTCCTTGCAACAAAATGATCAACAACGGCACTACTTCACGAAAGGCTCAAACAAAGCAGCAACACACTGCAACACGTTTTGAGTCACGAGTCACAGAGACGGTAAACGTCGCTTGATCTCGTTTTCTGATAGCCTTCAGAGACGCAAGTCCAAGACCTTGAAAGCTCGCAAGCCCAGTTGCAGCAACTTGAACTTCTGGAGCCCAAGGCAAAGGTTACAGAGTACCAAGCCAAAGCTATGGAGGCGCAGTTCAAGGCGAAGGCGCTTGCTGCTCGAATCAACCTACAGAGCCTTGGCGTTAGTGTCCGAATTCGAGTCTTCGGTCGCCAACTCGGGCTCGGTGCTCAAAGCTGTTCCACGGCTCGGCAGCGGATTGCTGAACGTTGTCGTCGAGCAGTTTAACCCCCTCGCAGTTCGTACCACTCTTGCTTCACTAGTAACGGAGTGTGCGGGCACTTCAGGAGATGCGGAATCATGTAGCGCTCGGGATAAGCGCTGATCCGTTTACCACAGTAGTTGCATACTGCTCCACGGTCGATGACTCTTCAAAATGTGTCCATATAGCTCCTTTCGGACGTGCAGGAGCAATCTTTGCCAGCATTGTCGTCAATGGAAGAGCCTGTGCTTGTGGTATAAAAATAACGATTTGTTCTTAACGGTGAGGGCAAGGCAATTCGATCCCGCCGTTAGATTTCTCGAGTTTGGGACGGGAACTATCCTGGATACCAACTATCGGGGAATGCATGGCTAGGCTGAAGGGCAAATGGGTGACCTGCACGTGCGTAACAAAGTCCATTGGCACCACTAAAAACGGACGTCTTGGTTCGATGTTCCGGCGATGGATTTCAAAGAGAAGGTAGGTTCCGCTCGATCTCGTCTTCTGGGACTCCGAGACCCTGCAACTTGATCTGTGCCGCCAACTTTTCGGCAATGAATTGAGCTTCCATCGCTTTGCCTGGCGAGTGGCGACATTTGCCTTGAGCTTTAGTAGTTCAAGGCGCTGTAGTTGAATCTCGGAGGATGAAGCTCAAGTCATCGTCGACGTGTGAGTTTCCACAGTCTCCACCGGCACCGGTTCAAATACCAATTCGGAACGTTCCTACTCCATATCGGAAGCTTCTTCAGGCACTTGGTTGCTGGGTGTCGTGACTGTCGAAGGCCTCGAAATGCTGCTGCAGTTCCTGCCATTGTGCTTCACGAGTGGTGGAGCTAGCGGGCATTTCTTCAGCAGATGCGGGATCATGGAAGCCTTTGGTTGTCCACTGACCCGTTCGCTGCGGTAGTTGCACTTGGCTTTGGGGTGAGATTTGGCGTTTGCACGAGGCTCGACTTCTTCGAAATGCTCCCACACAATGTGTCTCATTGGGCCGCCGCGATGTGAGCTTAGGGAAATCCAAGATCGACAACTCGACTTGAGTAGGAAGCGGCCAAAAGGGAAATGCTTCCGTTCACGTGTCTGGCTCCAATAGAACAGTTCTTTACGATTCAATTAACTTCTGAGCTCTACCAGGGTTGCTGTGTAGCGACTCAAACAGAAAAATGCTGGTACACTTGTCATAGTGAAGGCAGACACGCATCAATCTCGTTCTCCGGCAGTCCACAAGCCTGCAACTTGATCCGAGCAGCGAACGTCTCCGCAACGAAATGGGCCTCCATTGCCTTGGCATTATATTCGTGAGCTTTCGCCTGGTACTTGGCAACCTTCGCCTTGAGTCTCAGCAATTTGAGTCGCCGCAGCTGTGTTTCGGAGCCGTCGGAGCTCGCAACGGGCTTCTGCTCTGTTTCATGTTCCGAGTCCGAAAGTTCCGATTCCGTGTCCGATGCTTCTTCACTCGATGCCGCGTTACTCCATTTGCATGTTTTAACCGTAACTACCTTGTGGGGCGTCATGCTGTTCACCTCAGACGCCTCATTACTTGGTTTACCGGTACGCTTAGCCTTGTTGGTAGCTCTTGTGGTAGTCGACTGAGTCGTTGGCCTGGTCTTCTTGTTGGTTCGTTCGGCCCCTCCCCCGGTTGGCGGGCCTTCCTCTTGCCGTTATAACTCTCGAGGCACCCTTTGCATAATGTCTCGCGCATGCAGTACACATGTACAGCACTGCCACACTCCAGACACTTCTCCGTGGTCGGGAACGGCATCCCGCACGGACACTCGCTCATGTTTTCCCCTTTTCTGATTGTGAGGTGGGCTCTTTCTGTACATGTATAGTTTGTTCAAGTTGCGAAAGGATCCGATCAATTGATGACGACTCCAGGTCTCCAATGCTTCCGGTCGTTATGGGGCTCGCCCAGCGCCCTGAAACTCGCCAGCAACAGCACCGCAGGCTCGACGTCCGGTTCGTATGCGTCGCAATTGCTCGGTCATATTCGACGCCAAGGATTCGACGGAATCGAGGCGAGTCTCGGAGACTTGGAAGCTTTGGGAGGAGCGGACGTTGTGCTGCCATTGCTCGCTGAGAACGAGTTGGAGTTGATCGTGGGGGTTTACTCGGGCTGGGTGGACTACGAGCCGCGGAGTCTGCACCAGCAGTTCGAAGCAGTGGAGAACCACGTCAAACGCTTCCGAGAGCAGCTGGAGACGGTCTCCAGCTTCAGCCTGCGCCCTGTGCGTATCAACGCTCACTCCGGCAGTGACCACTGGTGTCCAAGTGAGCAGAGAGAGTTTCTGAGTCGAGCGCACGAAATCGAGAGGGGGATTGGCTGCGACGACATCTTAGCGCACGAGACGCATCGTGGTCGCATGTTCTACTCGCCGTGGCCAACGTTGGAATTGTTGGATGAGTTCCCAAGCTTGAAACTCACGCTGGACTTCAGCCACTGGTGTGTGGTGACGGAGCGACTGCTGGACACGCCGCAGGACAACGGATGGCTGCTGAAGAAGGTTGTGCCGCGTGTTCGTCATGTTCACGGACGTGTTGGAACCGACCAAGCGGCTCAACTGCTACATCCCCACGATGACGAGCTCTCACGCAATGAGGTCGAGCGATTCCAGCGACTTTGGGATGCGATCTGGAGCCATCAGAAGGCCGAGGCAAGTGACAAACTCCCCACGTTCACGCCGGAGTATGGACCCATTCCGTACGCCCCGCGCCACCATGAAGATCGACAGTTCGAGGCGTACAACGTTGACGAGCTGTGCGCGCAGCAGGCCACTGCTCAGCGTGAGAGATTCGACTGCATGCGGGTGTAGGCAATCGGTGCTTTTTGTAACAATTGGGTTGACCACTAGCCTACATGTAGTGACTTCGATAAGACACGCGTGCAACCTCCGACTGGGACAGTTGATAAAATCGCCAAGTCTAAGCACTTGTGTGCAGGTTAATCACACCAGAGAGAGTTGTCGATACCCTGGAACATGTCCTGGGTTATATTTCTAAACAAAACCTGTAGCAGGTCCGTGCGCACTGAGTTTCCCCAAAATCGTCGGTGAGCTGTCCACCCGGATTCTCACTTCAATGTAGCCATGTTTGGTATCCACTGCTGATTGGCTCCAGACGTTGAAGTTTTACGCCACACTGTCAAGAAGCTCGTATTGCTTGGTACTTTGGCCACACACACACCATAAGAATTGGACATGCGCTTAGGCATTTGTGTCATCCCATAGTGACGATCATTGCCGGCGCTAACATTAGCTAAGTTACCCCAGCAAAGCTGAAGGTGCTTGGCGCCTTACCCCCCTACCAGTATAAATAGCAGTGTCTACATCTTCCCTCGGACGTCACCTTCACAGAAAGCGCACGGTTGACGACGGCGATGGGTGGCGCTGTTTCGATTGGCAAGAGTGATCCCAAGGCTAGTAGGTTTGCAACTACCAGTGTGGTTCCTCCCCCTAAAGCCGGAAACAACGCGCTTCCAAACGGCGGAATGTCCAAGCGCAAGTTAACAATGCGGCATACAGTTCGGTTAGACACGGAGACAGCCCAAAAAATACAGACAATTGTACTCGAGATGTCACGCAAGGGTAAAGTGGAGCTCACGTCCGCGGTGGATCGTGAAGGCTCCGGAGTACCAACGGGCACACTGACTCAGCACGGTTTGCTCGCCTTGAAGCATGTTCCGGAGATTGTTTTCTCGATGCCGCACCTCACAGAACTCAATCTGAGATGCAACGATATTTCGGAGCTGCCCAAGGAGATCGACGCTCTCGTGGCACTGCAGGTCCTCGTTCTGTCGAAGAATAAACTTACTGTGCTTCCTGACGGTCTCACGAAGCTTACGAAACTTCGCGTTTTGGAGGTCGCAAGCAACCAACTTACTGCACTTCCAGAAGATTTAGGCAACATGGAGTCACTTGAAGTAATACTCGCCAACCGGAATCAAATCGCGAAGCTTCCTGATAGCATCGGGTACTGCCTGAGACTGCGAATTCTCAATGTGTACAACAATTCACTCACGGAACTCGGAATACCCGTGAGCATCCTCGGAGAGCTTGTGGAGCTTAACGTGAGCAACAATCAGCTCACAAAGCTGCCGGCGGTGTTACTACGCTGGAAGAATCTGCGGCGATTGCTTCTTCAAGTAAATCATCTCGAGTCACTACCTCCACTCGACGCCTTGAGCAACCTTGAAGTCCTGCAGTTGCAGCAAAACGAGCTCAAGTCGTTGCCCAGCATGAAAAATCTCGTGCATCTGATGAAACTCGACGCCAATAGTAACAGTATCGCTGCGTTGCCCGCAGAGGTAGCTCATATGACAGCACTCGCACATTTGAACCTTCGCCGCAATCAGCTCATGGTGGTCCCTTCCGAACTCACTCATTGCCTGGCATTGGAGATCCTGGACCTTGGTGCCAATCCGATTAATTCACCAATACCCCCAGGGTTTGCAGAACTCTCCAAGCTGCGCACCTTATTGCTGGACGGTTGCAATATCACAGTGCTACCCATCGAGCTCATAGGTCTCGGAAGTGTGTGCCGTGTACACCTGGGTGCTTGCTTGAAAATGGACGACCCGGAGACCTGCGAAGTTGTGTTAGGACTTCGAGACAGCTGCACTCGCAAAGGGGGCTGGCTTATGACAGGGGACTGGAAGACTGATCGCCGAACTGAAAGTATGTCTTCAGATTTCTGGGAGCTTTATGACGAACTGGAAGGCCAAATACCAGACGAACCACCTGCACGTAGGAGCAGAGTTAAACGCGGCTAGGCCGCGCCAACTGCTTTGTTGGTACATGTAGAACACAATGTAAATACCGTCAAAAATCGCACAAACAAACTCGACGCCCCAGTTTGTCTGTTCATACGAAAGCAAGCCAAGTGCAGAGCGTCAGTGTATTTCATCGCAGCACATAACATGAAGCACTTCAAGTGCGCAGAGTAATTTGCTGTTGAAGCCGTGATCGGTTGAGTTCGCAATTCTTGATGTTGATGTGTTCTACGACTACGTTTCCCGGTCTAACTTCGTGGACTACTATGTTACGAGGACGCCGTGAGCTCTTGCTGTTTGGCGTGTATTTTCTGCACGAGCGCCAGACACATGAATTGCTTCCGCGAGAGTTTCCGTACCTCCTTTAGGAAAAAAGACAGCTCGATCTCGTCGTTGCTCAAAGCGCGGTCCATGTAGTAGAGCGCATCCTCGATCGAGTAATGTTCCGCCAACGTCTTGATCATTCTGAACAAACCAAGAAATAATCAGTTAGACTTTCCTCGTTGCCGCCACCAAAGTAAGATAGAAAACGTAATTTACGTACTGCTTTGAGAGGGCATCGCCTTCGATCAAAATCGTGTCTGGGTCCACCGTATCTTTGCCCTCGTTCTCTTCAAGCCACGCGGTGACCTCTTTATCCTGTGCCTCCACGACGCCTTGTGCACGAGAAATGTCGTCACGTAAGAAACGCAATGACTGTAGGCCGCGCTCTACGTTCTCTCTCGACTGCGTGAGCTGTACCTCGTGCTCAAACTGCAGATCAATGTCGTCGCGTACGCGTTTGAAGATTTTTTCCAGTTGCATCTGGATCTTGCCTGTCACTTCGACTTTTAGTGCAGCAGCACGATCTTCAGGTCTCACCTCACCCGACGTCCGTCCAGACACAAACACTCCTGAATTCGACAACGACGACACCCCCCCGAGCGATTGCTGGCTGCTTCCAAAAAGCGATTCATTCTCACGGGGACCGCCTGAAGCTGACAACTCCTGTCTCGAATGGGTCTGGAACTGAGAAGAAGAATACGGCGATGGCTGTGGCGGATGCGACTGAGCGTAAGACCCCTGCTGGAAGTACCCACCCGTGCCACTGCCACCACTTGCAGCAGACGAAGAACTCCCATCAAGTCTGTTCTGGTACGGCGTCGGTCTGGCGTTCGCTGGTCGCCGGAAAACCGGTGGCATGTTGCCGAAGATGGAGCACATATGAGCCACCAGCTCCAGCAGTGTGAAGTCCGGCCGCCAGTCTGAGGTGTACGGGATCTTGACGTATCCGTCACTCGTCACGTGCGGGTGTCCAGGCTTCACCATCATGTCAGCCGTGGGGCGTACGAAGCACACGGGGGGAGCCATGGGGTACGTCTCCACGACCCAGAACTCCACCGGGATGTTGTACTGGTTGCCCCTGTAGAAGATGGGGATCGTCCCCTCCAGATTCAGCAGCGTGCTGGTTGTTCCGTCATTGTGAGCTGCAGCAGCACCAGCAAAACGAGATATCCCATTAGAAACTCTTGTGCTGGTCTCCAGAAGCGACAAAAGGGATCAATCCACGCACCGAATGTGCCGCAATTTGGCTGCAGCGACGGGATTTGACCCAAAAGGTTGTACACGTCCCCACGCACGCGAGAACTTTGCTGCAGACAATAAAACACAATTAATTGGATGTTGAGAGCGGGGTCGACAGATTGAATTGAATTGAACTGAGCTGGTGGGGGAATGGAAGCCTACGGGGTAGCACTGCAGCGACGACAGGATCTGATCCAGGTTGCTCACGTTGTTGGCGTACATGCTCACGGCTGGGCTGAGCAGAGCAAGGCGAAGCAGGGAGCTCGAAGTGCGGGACGGCTCTGATACGCACGCCTGCTTCGCTTCCCCCTAAATGTTGCTTGAAAGAATCCCCACCTTCAAGCGACAACCATGAGAAATGTGTCAAAAGCGGATTTTATTCTCGTACTTAGTGCGACGAGGTTGATGTTGAAGTGAAGGCGGCTTGCAAGATGGCTACACCGCCGGATGCGAAGAGGTGTCGGCGATTGCGTTGCCGCGTCTTGCTCTCGATGGCTTCGAGTGCTTTGCGTCGTAGGAATGGCGTGTGTCGAGGACTGCCGACGACCACTTCGGCTTCTTGAGTCTGGTCTTCGCTGGCTCGAGGGCTCTTGGTGGCGTCCACTGCGTAGAACCTCAAGAGCTCATGGAAGAGCGCGAGACGCAATGCACTGGACACGTGGTAGGTGCCTGGCGGTAGACTGGGCAAGTAGCGACGCAGTTCAGCCACGAGCGCGTCCGAGATGGGGACCCCTGCGACCAAATGCAGCATGACGACCAGCTGCTGCTGCTTGGACGGCTGCAGTTTGTCTGGCGAACCAGGCAGCACGTAGCCGTCCAAGCTCTCAGTTGCAACCTGTTGCTCTGCTTCCATTCTCCTCTCTCGCGGTGTTGCCGGCAGGACGTCGGTTTGGCAGCTCGCGTCCTGCATCCTGAACTTTTCTAGGGGCTTCTTGTCCTGTCGGATGACGGTGTGGATGGTCATTGCAGCTGCGACTGCCTTCGTGCGAGTGTCAGAAGTCGGGAGGATTTTCGTCAATTGCTTGTGGAGAGCTTCGATCTGCGTCCTCCCCCGTCCGTTGCGTTTCGCTGATGTCGACATGGCCAAAATGGCTGCTCGTAGAAGCGTTCTAAGCGGTGTTGCGGGGTTGAAAGCCTGGGTCAGGTTCTCTTCGTGGTCTTCGGACTCGACAGCGGGACCACAGTGCTGTCGTAACGCATTGTACAGCACTTTCAGCGAGTCCTTGGCACGTTTCAAGCGCTCATTACGCCGAGCAAGTTCTGCATGGAACTTGGTCTGTATCAGCCGTAGCAATCCCTCAATTTCCAGCCGACGACACTTGCTCTCGATAGCTTGGCGTCGTCCGTATTGCTCGATTACCAGCCTCTTGTACTCCTGCAACCCGTCCACATATTGCAGCTTCAGAGCGTCAACTTCGTGCTCGTACATATTGCGCAGCGTGTCCAATTCCGAGCTAGGCACCATATCTCCGCTAGAGGTAACAGACGCAGCATCCACAGGGCTCGGTTGAATTTCGCGCAGTGGCGACTGAATCGGGTCTTCGTACTGAGCTATGCTTTCGTCGAGGTTTGTATAGCTCTCCACCGGTAAGATCAATGGGAACACCGTGGCCACTACGTGCTGCATCGCGTGGTTTAGCTCGCGCTCGTCCTGTTTTACTTCATCCACTTCCTCGTCACTATCGCTGTCATCTGCTTCGCTTTCGCTGCTTGTCAAATCGTCATCGTCGTTCGTCGGAACCACCACTGCAGCAGCAACAGGCTTTGAGCCGACCTTAGACACGGTCTCACCTCGTTGCCTCTTGCGAGCATTGACGCGGGGAGCATTTTCACGCAACCTTAGCGCAAACGTGGACACCGGCTCCGCTTGTCTGGTGCCGTCCTCTTTAAATGAGAGTCTGAGTTTACGCTGTTCCCCGAATCGAACTTGCAGGTCCCGTAAACGCCGGGAGAGCTCCGCGTTCTCTTCTTCCAGCCCGTGTTTGTCATTTTCCACTGCAAGTAATGTGCCCTCCAGCTCACGAATTTTGTCCTCCAGCTCTTGCAGCTCCTTGATGCTGACATCAGCGCTCAACTTAGTCTTGCGTCGTTCTTCTAACGCCTTGGCTTTCCCTCGTCTGGCCTCGGCCTCAGCTTCAGCAAGTGCGGCAGCATGTGCTGCAGCTTCACTCTCCTTAAAACGTTCCATCTCTTGGATTTTGGCCTGAAGCACAAACGCGTGCTTCATGATCTCCTCATTTTGCGCACTAACCTTGATCTCGAGTTCCTGTACTTTTGCCTCTGCTGCGGCTGCTGCCTTGGCGCTTGCCTGGAATTTGTCACGCCACGATACCGTGAGTGCATTGGCTGCTTCTGCAGATTTTTCGTTGTGTTCCTGGGCATGACGAAGCTCTTCTGCCACAGTTCGTAGTGACCTCTGAGCCTTCGCGAGTTCTTGAGCTTGCTGTTCAATTGTCACGCGTGATTCTTGTTGCACACAAAGCGCCTCCTGCAGTTGCGCTGCCATGGAATCCTTTTCACGATGCAACGCGTCTATCGTACTCCTTAGTTGAGACTCGCGAAAGGCATGTGGCGAAGGTTTATCATCATCTTCGTCGTCCTCACTATCGTCCAGGGACATTCCGTTCGCCGCCGCAGACTGCAGAGCCTCGTGGATATGCAAAAGTCGCTGGTGTCTCCGTGCGGCCTGTTCTGCCGCCTCTGTAAATGCGTCCCCCACTTTCAGCGCTCCACTACCGATAGCAGCGTTCACCTCTGGATCGTCAGCAAAATCAGCGATAATAGATCGCTCTGTGTGTGTGCTTGTGCGAGCCAAAGCCCGATGCGTTGCCAATAGTACGTCTCCTACCCGCCATCGCGCGGGGGTTCGTGTCTTCTTGTCCCCAAAAGTATCATCTTCATCCTCTTGAAATTCCTCACGATCCACAGCAGCCACGTCAGCGTCGTAGCGACGCACTAACTCCTCCACTCGCGACTGAATTTCAGCAATCTTAGGATTGAGATCTCCAGGAATGCCTGTGGCTGCCAGCATCGCAGTATTAGGGTACGTCTGGCCGGAACTGTCGACAATGCTTCGACGATTCCCCACCGTTGCAGGCACACTGGAGGGGAGGCGCACGGCAACCTGTCTTCTTGGTGACTGAATATACCGACCAGATCCATGACCAGGAGGCGGCGGGCCGGCACCATTGCGGCTCGCCATGCTTGCTTCAGTGAACGCTGCAAAATCAAACAGAAACACTCAAGAGCAGGAACACGTCAGCAACATACTCGAGGAATATTTTTAGGCACGCTCAAACAGAACGCATGAACGAATATGCACAAGTCACATGGTCATTGCCGAGCGGAATTTGGGGTGGTCTGTGGTCTTGGGGTCCTCTGTGAACTTGCCTCGCTGGACTAGTCTTGGTCAAACTCGTCTAATTCGTCATTGGGTTCATGTATGGAGAACCACCGATAGCAGCGCCCGACTGGACTGCTACCGCCGGCCACGGCTTTAAGAGTTGTCACTGATGTTGATCAGCTTCTTCTCCACGTCCTCAAAGCGCTCTGATCCAGATCGGTCGCGGTGGAAGTAACCTTGGATGCGCTGCTTCTCTGTCTCGCTAAGTGACTCAAGACAGAACTTGAGGTGCGCCGGTGTCAGGTCCTTTCGTGTGATCACACCACGCACTTCATTACGTCGGTTCAGCACAATGAGGTGACGCAGTCCCAATGATCGGAACAGACGGAAGGCGCGCGGCACCGGAGTCTGCTCTTGAACGGTGTGGGGCGTGGCGTTCATGTACGGTGTCAGATCCATCCACAGGTCCCGCTCCTCCTCATCCAGCTGAATGTCATTGATGGACGGGTATCGCGGGTAGCTGCCCTCCATGTCCCGGTACGACAGCGCATATTGGTCGTTGTACAGCAGCGTCGTGTCGCTAGCAGGGGTGCGCACGTAGGGCTCTGGCTTCTCGATGAAGAAATCCTTGCGCTGAAGCAGCACGGACAGGTGGTGTCGGTTAATGATACCAGCGAAGCGAGGAGACTTGCGCCTAGCGCCAAGATTGGGACGTTGGCCACCACCCGCAGCGTCCTGACTGCGGGGCACAACCACTGGAAACCCCCCGTGGTTGTACTTCTTGAGCACATCGTAAATCTCACCGACCTTGGCAATCTGCGGCACGCACGCCGGAGGCGAACTCATGATGTTGACGGCGCGCAGGAAGCGAGCGTAGTAGGGCGGATCAAACTCAAGGAACGGCAAGTGATTCAGATGGATGTGGATGTCGTACAGACCCTCGTTGAAACTGTTGCCAACCCAGCGCGCTGCCATCAGGGCCACCATGATGGGAAGACCCCACTCGATCACGCCCGTGCACTCGAGGATGATCACCGTCAGTGAGATAGTCATACGAGCCATGCCACCGAGCATGGAAGCAGAACCAATCAGCGCGAACATACCATCCTGAGCGCCGACAGGGAAGCCCAGGTAGTGTATGATCATCACACAGAGGCGGCCGTAGGCTGCACCAGCAAGCAAACTGGGCACGAACAGACCCGAAGGCACGGCAATGCCGTAGGTCCAGCACGCAAAAATGTAGAACACGACGAAGAACATGCACAACGAGAACGGCGTGAAGCTGGCATCGCCCGTGAAGTGCAGCAACTGCTTCATGCTCGTTGCGTAGTTCGCCGTGAAGAGCGACGCCAAGTCGTTAAACTGACCCTCTGGACAGTAGAACCGCGAAAGTGAGTCGCTGTAATCGCCTGCGAGGTCGCGGCATGTGCCGAAGTAGTACGACAGCCAGAATGACGCCGTGGCCATGCTGAAAGCGATCAGCAGTGCCTCGCCAAAACGTAGGAAGCGGTGGGTCACGTAGCGCTTGCGGAACTTTGTCAGCACCGTGTTGGCACCGTTGAAACCAGCACCAAACAGCCCGCCCACCATTCCCATCAGGATGAACACGGGTACATCAAGCACCTCGTAGGACTTGCTCCCTGTGAACTGGCCGAAAGTGAAGGTGCCCGTCTGGGTTCCCAAAGTGCCGCCGATGAACACATGCCCCACGTCAGGTGTCGGATTGTTCGACTCGCTGGCCTCCATGAAGGACATGAAGTAATTGAGCACGAAGGCAGACACCATGGCGCAGAAGAAGGTGCGCCACGTGAGATTCTGGTGCCAGAACGAGGCTCCCTCCTCGAGTGCGAACAGAACGCCGCCGATAGGAGCCCCGAAAGCAGCCGCCACACCAGCAGCAGCACCACACGAGATGAAATCACGCTTCTCCTTGTCGTTGCGGAAGCCCTTGAACTTGGTCCAGCTCGTGTCCAGTCCGAAGCTCGAGGACTTACCCTGCGATAGACCAGCGCCGATCACCGCGCCGCTGTGAATCATAGGACCCTCCTTGCCGACCGGCAGTCCTCCAGACACACTGAAGAGGATGCCAAACGCCTTGCAGAACAGCGTCTTGAGACGGACCACCCGGTGGA
Organism: Phytophthora podocarpi; assembly: GCA_001314375.1. Lineage (NCBI taxonomy): Eukaryota > Oomycota > Peronosporomycetes > Peronosporales > Peronosporaceae > Phytophthora > Phytophthora podocarpi. The sequence continues at coordinate 21,385 of LGSN01000138.1, read as the reverse complement.
TCTTGATGCCGTTCAGCGTCGCCTTGATCTCGGAGATGCCGGAACCGCCAGCAACAGGACACAGAATAGCGACGCAGTAGCTGGCAACGGACACGAACCCCACACTGATGAGCGCGTAGACAAAGTAACCTGTGCCGAAGCTGCGAGATCCATCCACCTCGCCTGCCACAAGGGACGCCATCGTCGCTGTGCGGAACGTGGACAACAGCGACGTCCAAAACTCCACGAAGCAGGCGACCAAAGCCGTGCCCAGACCCACGAAGAAGGTCATGACCCAGCGCGCGATGTTCAGCGAGCGGATGGCGCTCTCGGTCTGTTCCTGGTCGTGCTGCATGTTGACTCGGCTCTCAAAGAAGTCATAGCTGAAGGACTCCCGGTGCTGCGCCTTGGCGCGTTTCTCCTGGTCCTTCTCCTTCTGCTCCTGCTTGCGCGTGGCCGCCGAGAACGGGTTGCGTCCTTTGCCCTTGAGCCAGTCCAGCAGCGTCGTGCCATTACGCTGCCTCAAGGCTTCTTCGATCTCAAAACGCGAGAACCTGGCACCGGAGTACAGGTCACTGGGGAAGGAGTGTGTGCGCTGCACGCCGTACGTCTGGAACAGGTCTCGGTCCACGGCGCTGAACTGCGCAAGCTGCGGCGTGGCGCTGCGGCTGTTGGCCTTCCAGCTTGGGGAGCGTGCCCCGTCCAGCGCGAAGCGGGGCATGGGTGAGCGCAGTATCGAGGAAGGCGAGCGCAACGCCGAGGCCGTGCGCGTCAAGGCCGCGTAGCGGCGCGGCGCGTCACTGACGACCACGTCCTGGCCCGAGGACAGCGTGTCGCTGTCGTCATCGTCGACACCCGAGATGGACACGCGCACGGCGGAGGGGGGAGACGACGACGGCGCCAGCAGCGCGTCCGTCTCCGATGGCTCGCGGGGGGACGCCATGACGTAACGAGAAGTAAATGCTGCGCGCTACAGGGCGGATGGAGGAGTGGACGCGGTAGCGAGAGAGGATATGTCTGAGTCGGCTGTACATGTACTCTGGACGCGAAAGCGGCAAAGGTCGCACAAGGTGATATCCGAAGACGGAGGGGGTTCAGAAAGCCGATGCGGGGCAAATCGGCGCAGGATCATCTCAGTATGAGGGATGGGTTCAGAAGTAGGGATTGGTGTGGCTTTGATTTTAAGATGCTAGATAACCTGTGAAGATGGACGGTTCGTAAAGTATTTGATATTGCAGTTTAAAATGGTGTGGAACCTAAACACGATCTAAAAGTATCGAAATATACATTACGGCAGAGACCGGGCGCATCATCCACCTCGAGTTCAAATGGACCAATCGGAGTCGACATCGCGGGTATGTGACAGGTGCAAGGTGTCCGAAGGCTCGCCAACAATTTGTTGGCAGCAAATGACCTGCACTGCGCCGACCAGGCGAGCGCAACTAGGGCAGCGAGTTCCGGACTGATGGCGCGCACGCCTCCAATAGAGCTCTCATATGATCGGTCGGTTCGCCGCCAATATTTGCTGCGTTGCTGCATCGCCGCGACATTTTGGCGGCGATGGAGCGCGTGGATGCAGCGTCAATTGCAGCTCCTTGGCAGCAGCAAAGGAGTTGGCGGAGGAGAGCCTCGCGCTACAGCGGCCGAGACCGGTGCAAGCCAGTGTGTATTTGGTCGAAACCAAGGTGGTAGAGAGCCCAGCAGCGTGACGCAGCATGCGGTCGAGAAATAGCAACGATATCAACGCGCGAGACGTCTGCCGTACAGCAGCAATTACAACAGCTAATATTACATGTAGCACCCGGTGGCAGGCAGAGGTGTTCGTCAAATTAAAGCACCGACGTCAAATAAATAGTCTCAGTTGTCTGCAACATCTCGTTGGTCGTAAAGTCGTTGGTGGGGTACCTACTATCGAAGGGGAACCACCAAAACGGTTACAGTACTGCACTTGCAGGCGGATCGCTGCCAGGCTGCGAGCTCTCTTCACACTGTGAGGAATCCTCTCGCAACGCGTATTAACAACAAGTTTGCACGGCGACATGGCTTCGCTGAATCATTAGCGTGCTCTGAAGGCTTCAGAGCACGCAAAGAAATGGATCCGAGTTTGATAACGTTGGCAACCGACGACTTGCTCCGCATGCAGCGATCATTTTACTAACGTTACGCACGCTGCAGCGCGTAGCAGCAGTTCAGACGTAGTTTGAGGATCCCTGTCGAGCTCGGATTCTCCATCGAGAGGAAACGCTCGGGCCGAAGCCTAACCAAAGACGAACACGCAGCGACGGCGGCGCGGCGGCATAAGATGGTGGTGCAAGTGGCGGGGGCGGCAGCGTTTACGGCCAAGGCAGGGGAACTTGACTGGTCCTGATGATTGCGTGTGTCGCCCGTGTGTGGGAATCTCCTCCCCCAATGGGGGACCCACTTGGGTCCGCCCTGCGCCTTCGCCGCACAGCAGCTTCAACATGCGATAGCGACCTGCTCCTGCGCGCGGCGGCTTGGCTTCGCTCGCGCATGTCGCCGACTGATATCGCCATGGTGTCCGAGTGCTTGGTCGCGTTGCCTCGCATTGCAGATGTCGGCCCGGCGGCTGGGCCAAATGGCGCCAATTCGTCCACGACTACGTACGTCCGCAGCTGGACAAGCAGCCTCAGATACTGACGGCAAGGGTGACATCACCTCCGAAATACGATTGTTGCCAAGGTCGTCCATTTCATCGAAATTCGCAGGTGTGATGCTACTGGCTGAAAAGAACATGAAAGTTGACCTCCCATTGGCCGAAACCCCCCGAAAATGCCAGGGTGGCTTCGCTGCGTTGCACTTTGACTTGAACTGTCAATGCCGGGCGTGTGGCAGTTGCCACTGCTCTGCTGATCCTTTTCACCGATGCCAATGGCATTGCCATGGCAATTGCAATGGAAGGCGCAGCGCAGTCTGCAATGCACGCGGTGCATCCGGGGCTGAAGATTTGCACCCCACTCTATAGCAGCGAAATGGGCTTGAGGACGCATTGCATGCATGCTTCGTCAGTGATCGTTGCCATGGCGGCAATATCGGTGGTTTGTCCAGCGGCCAGCAAGCAAGCAAGCGCTCACGCACGCAACGGCAGGAATGGCTGCGGTGACGGCAAGCAACAACAGCAGTAGCAGCTTGGGGGCAAGATCGGTTTCTGTTTGCCAGCTCCTGCATCACGCTGCTGAAGGCCAGCGGCCAGCCCGCACGCCAGGGCTGAAACTTGTATCGTGCGATGGAGCGTGCACTAAAAGATCTGGCCCTCACAGGTTGTTGCCGCACTCTCTGGCTTGTGCCAGGCTCGCCAGTGTATCACATCTGGGTTCGTTTACAACCGCTTCAAGTCGGATACTTCGAAGTACTTTCGCGGTATCTACAATGCCTGATCGAAGACGAGGCGCCGAGGTTTCGCCAATCTCGGCCCATGCAAATCGCGCGGCGAGCGCCGGCACTCATCCGTTCGAAAGCCAGCGGCGCACGTACTGTTGTTTGCAGATGATCCGCGACTGGCGTGGCCGATACGACACGATGCGGCACTAGCGGCGAGATCCGCACGCCAGTCGATCGCGGGCAGCAGCAGCAGCATGCCGCACTGCTTGGGCAAATTTGCTGCAACAGGCAAGTTGCCTTTGCGGCAGAAGAGCCGCCCGTAGCCCGAGAGAACCGTTTTCTGGCCCGCGCGGTCCTCAACAGCAGCAGTAACAGCTGCAGCAACATGACCGACCAAGGTGAAGAGCCATCCATGGCCGAGCGTGTTGGCTCGAGTCGCGCGTGGCTCGCTGGCTGGCTGCGGCGTATTGATACCCTCACTGCAGATTTGAGTCCGGTATCACGTCGCGCAGGGCTCCCGGGATCAGCTTTGCGAGGGTCCGTCGGCGCCGGTCTGGCCCGGCGCTGCGCTCTCTGACTTTCGCCCACTAGGGCGCCAGCGACGGGGCGCGGGAGGAGGCGCGGGTGGAAACGCGGGTCGTGTGCAGAGCCGGGGCTGGATTGCGCAGAGCCACGACACGTGCCGCGGTCGCGTCAGTGGAAATCGAACGCCCACCCTTCCCCTGCAATGGCGCCACTGCGGCTCCCTCCTGCGTCAAAGTCGAATCCGCTCCCCATTCCGCGATTGGGGGCTTTGCAGGCTCGGGTGAACGCACGTAGAGATCGAACGAGCGGAGCGCGACGGCCGCATAGGTTTAGACACAGCGCAGACAGCAGCCAAGCAGCGACCGCTAGAGACTCGACGCCGAGTCTCTTATCGTGACCGCAGGCAGCAGCAACGACGGAGGCAGCAGCGCGCCGCACGTCGATGACCCTCAAGTGCTGGAACGCCACGCCGCCCCGGAAAGTGCCGGCCATTGACACAAGCGCCAGCGTCGAGTCCTTGCTGGCCGCCAGCAACCAGGCCAGCCACATGGGCCGCGGACGCGCCACGCCCAAGTCGGCGCGGTGCCGCTCGCAGTCGAGCAACTGGGACAAGGACGCCGTGGACAACTCGGGCGAGAGCGAGGACGACCGCTTCGACGCCACGGCCGCCACCATCCCGGCGCCGTCGCATCAGATCCACGCCATGCCGGCGCTTTGGGTGAGCGGCCGGAGGCGGCACAGCCGCGGTCGCAGTCGACGACGCACGGTCAGCGAGAACTACAACCATGGCAACATCAACAGCAGCAGCATGGCCGGGTATAGCAACCATAGCACGCCCACAGGTTCCGCATCGTCTTCGCTCAGCTCGACGCTGCCGTCCACTCTGCCCGGAGGGGATGAGCAACTCCGCGAGGCTGCGGCAGCTGCCGCGGCCGGAGGGAGTCTCAACCAGCGTCTACGTATCACTTCGCCTGACGGCCCGCGGTTCGCCGGCTGGGTACGCGGCCAAGCCGCCGAAGTCCAATGGGAAGCGCTGGACCCGAGCGTGCAGTGCGTGCGGATCGACGTGTGCAACGTGGCGTGGTCTGTGCCGACTACCATCGCGCACCGCGTGGCCAACGACGGCACGTTCCGCTGGCGCCGTGTGTACTGGGGGATGCCGATCGCCGAGGGCTACTATGTGAATATTTACGACGTGACGGATCAGCAGGACCCGGCCGAACATTCGGCCTTGCTGTTGTTGGCGCAGAGCGAACGCTTCGCCGTCATCAAGTGAGCGAAGGAGTGCAACAGCAGCAGCAGCAGTGACAGCAACATCAGCGTAGCGACCCGGTTCTCTTCGACGTGGCCAAGTGGCGAGTGTGCGTGCGGTGGCCCCGCCTGGTCCCTTATGGACTGCGCGGCCTTATTCGACACACATACACACCCGGCACCGGCCACAAGCTGCGGTGCGGCTCGTAAAGCCCGCGGAGAGGTATTTAATGAACCCAATGGCAATGGATGAAGTCAAGACTACTAGTCGTGTTCGCCCCGCATGCGTGCGTGCATCTGTGCGTAAAGCGTAAAGCTAACAACCAACTTCACGTCACGGTCATAAGCCGCCCCGAGAGGCGCAACCCACACCGGGGCGTTGGTGCGTAGCTTGTTTGTCAGCCCAAGTAGAGAGAGTATAGAGACCATAGAGATCGAAGAAGAGAAGAACTGCTTCACCCGCATTATGATCCTAGTCTCTGCCTTGGAGCCGGAGCTGCCATGCGTGGGATGTCCGAGCAGCTTCAAGGTGCAAATGCAGCCCTCGTGTTTTTCTGTTCGGTGCCACTACCGTCGAGACGGCGGATAAGATAGGATACTGTACAGTGTATTGCTCCGCCCTTTCATAGGTCGCCGACGATCATGAAGACGTCGCTGCTGGACGTGGAGCTCGTGCGCGTGGTGCGGCGCGCCGTGGGGCCGGCGCTGCGGCCCGCCGACTACGTGGAGGCGCTGGAGGCGTTCGCGGAGCCGCTGGCCGCCATCCCGCTGCCCGTGCAATGCGACGTGGATACGGCGCAGGCCTTCCGCGACGCCACGCGCGAGGACATCATGCTCAACGGCGTGCGCTTCGTGGGCGACCACCGCACCGAGGCCTTCGTGGCGGCCGTCAAGCGCATCGTCGGCGCGCACGTGGGCGGCGACGAGCACCCAGAGCGCGCGCTGCTGGTGGCCGACCGCGTCATGCGCGGCTGCAGCCGCACACTCAGCGGAGCCGACTCATTCTTCGCCGTGCACGAGCTCTTCGCGACGCCCGAGCTGCTGGTGAGTCAAGGTTGATGGCAGAGTCAGGGCATCGGCGCAACCGCAGCCACGCCGATGATCCGTTTGCTCCTCTTTGCTTCAGCGTCGCTGATCTCTGCCGTTATGACTGTTGTCTGTCTGCCTCTGGACTCGACACGACCGACGTGGTGCTGGGCCGCATGCTGTGCTCGCCGTGCTCTCTGGGCGGGACTCACGCTGCTCTGCCTCGCAAGATCAAGCCGCGCGGAGCCGCTCCCGTTCCGCTGGACGTGACCTTAGGACGGGACTACGAAGGTACCTCGCGCGCTGGCCCGGCGATGCCGGCGCCTTGGCCGACGTCACTTGCGCTCGGACCTGCTTTGGCGCACTTCAATGCCGAGAAGCAGACAGGCGAAGTGCTCGCGATGACCAGGACTCGCTCCGTCTGACGCCAATGTGCATGTGCTGTGCAGACCACCGCTTCAAGTGCCGCATCAAGTCCGTCAACCTCTTCGGACTCTACTCGAACGAGGGCATCGAGCTGCTGCTGCAGAGTGACCGCCAGGAGCTCGACGCGCCGCTCGTGGCCGTGGACGCCATCGTCGTGGAGCGCATCGATCTCTCGGCCGACAAGTCTTCTCGTCGACTCACGATCCGCTCGCCTGATACCGGCAAGACGCCGACCAAGTTCGACCTGGAACTTCGAGAATTGTTTTAGATTTTGGCAAGCGAGCTGGACGAAGGAAGCGCTGCGACGTGCTGGGGTCATGCCGCTAGGTGAAATGTGCGGGTCAAAACCTGGCACAGCTAATGCAATGCGCCTCCAGGTGATGAATGGACATCGAGACATTAACCTGCGTCGCTGTCGTTGTAGACGAAGACCACGATGCTTCGCTGCCGGCAATCTCCGATGACTATTCCATTGTTGTCACCGCTACACTGCTGATATACGTCGTTCACACAGCTGCGACGTCGAAGTTTATACAGACCACAGCTCAGCAAACCCAATAAATACTTCGAAGTACATGTACCTGTACGTGACTGGATTTGCAGTGTCCATGGCGTTGCGAAAGAATTTTCAGCCGCGTGGCGTTTTCATCGTTGGACAGCAAACACTGTCGTCCGCATCATCTGTAGAGTTTTTGTTGTTGTTGCAAACTCCTGCACGTACCAGCAACAAAGCTAATCAAGAAACATCAAGGATCCTGGCAAGTTGCGAGGAAGGCGTCGGAAACAACCGCTGTTCGTGAAATAGACGATCTGTATGCTCAATTATCTACTGGACGATCGCTCGGAGTACGAGTCGCACTACATTCCAATTCAGTGACTGATGCGGTCGTGTTTGATGTGCACTGCGGTAGTGCAGTTTTCGCATTAAAATCGGGTCAACACCCTCGATTTCGAGTATCTACCACTCTGTGTGAGCGTACGGTACATAACGTTAGTTCATAGCATGACCCCAAACGAAACTCGTTATCTTTTTTCGTCGGCCATCACCTCAGGTGCCATCCAAAGCAATGTCCCGACACCTGCCGCGATCAGCATGCTGTGAGTTTCGGTATCTGAGCAAGTTTGATTAATGTTTTAACATCTCAATCGAGTCTATTGCTCTCCAGATAACAAGCAAATTAGATTTGGAGGGTAGTGAACTGCTCAAGGCGAGCCTCGACGAGTTGGACGAGGAAGTGTCGTTGGGAGTTGGTAAGGGAAAACTGCTGAGAAAAGCGCTCTACCACTTCGCGCGGATCATCGTGGGTGTTCAAGTACAGTTGATGCGTCACGGATGGAGATAAATGAATGTCGAGGCACAAATCTGCCTCGAGGTCTTCGCTGCAGACATTATCTTGACGGTATTTCCGTGGCGGATACACTTGCGTCTGCAGTTCGCGCTCTTCTTCTCCCGCGAGCGGACGCAAACCTTTCATCACGTGGTCACGGGGTCGGCGAACCACTTTCGTGCGCTGTTTCTTTTGTTCAGTGCTCAGAGCAGCTCGAATCTCCGTTGCAAACTGGAAGGGCAGTACAATGGTTCGCCCGTCTTTCGCTCTTTTGAACTGTGTCGGTAGTAGTCGCCGTTCCTTGATCTGTTCGTCCAGTGCTTTTGTCTCAGTGGCTGTACGCATCGCATCGATTTTCTTGTGGAAGTCTACGGGCAGCGCGTTGCCTGCGAGTGCGACGTGGAGATTTTCGAGCCGTTCTTCGATTGTCAAGCCGTTCACGTAGCTCGGTAGCACTCTGCACTCGCGTTTCTCCAGCTCTTCGCGATGCATCTTGGCTTCCAAGTACTTCTCCAACACATTGTTTTGACGCTGGAATGCATCGCTGTAGAGTCGTTCAAAAGTTGACATGGTAGTTGACGAAGTACCAACAAGCTTTGGTGGTGTCAACTGACGGGAAGAGCGCTGCTCCGACGGCACAGGGTTAATGCGCGGGTGAAAGGTGCAGCCTTTAAGCTCCTGCGTCGCCTTTGCTTCTCGCAATTGGTCGATCTTCTCTTGCAGCAATTGTTCTCGCTCGCATAGTAAGTCTGTCTCGGGAATGTCATTGTTCCGAATGGGTTTTCCATGCAGTGAGTAGCGAACTCGCTGTCGTCGAGATGAGCCTCGCTTACTGGTTTGGCCCTCTCTGGGATGTTGTGCTCTGGGTGTACTGGTACTTTGTTTGCAATCAGAACTCGGTTCCGATCTGAATTGTGTGTGTTTTCTTGCATAGTAGTTCGCTCGGTACAGTCGGAGCAATATCTGTACGTCGCGGCCCTGAAGCTCCGAGTGATCACCAGCTCGTCCACCAAGGATAACAGAGAATAGCACTCTCTCCAGCACCTTCATTGTCAATTTCGAACCAGGGGCCCCGGTATCGTCTCGCGTGAAGACTTTCCAGGAGTGCCACAACATAGTGCTCTCGTTGTCATTGTCATTATCATCACTGGTGCTGCCTTCCCACAGCGTGTTCAAGTCTGCCACAAAGCCAAAGTACAAAAGTGTACAGGAGAACTGGATGAATGTCACGAAGGATGAACTGTTGTGACTTGCCTCGCCTTCGTCGCCAGAAGTTTCTGCATTTGCAGTGCGCTGCGAATCCAGACACAGCTGTGCGAGATCCTGGCGAATACGTGTCTTCATCACTCGTAGAGATCGACTGCTTATCTTTGGTCGATTCCGTTGGAATTCGAGGTCATGGGCATCTTCTTGCAGCCGTTCTTGCTCCCGCCTCCGTTGTTCAATTCCACGCTGATAAAGTGATTCGCAAGCCCTCGAAGCAACCACAGTCGCCTCTCGTTTTCTCTGTTCGTGCCGTTGACGTTGACGCTGCTTCTTCGATCGCGAATCACCCGTCTCGACGTTAGTACGATGTTTTGCCAATCTGCGCAGTCTTTCTTCTAAAGACTCGGTCCACATCCCGTTCTTGAGTAGAATGCGTTCGGATCCCTTAGCAATGAGTTTGACTGCCGAGACACTCCCTGCTTCTTCTCGGTCATGTTGCTCCCGCTCTTGTTCGTGTTGCAGTTTTTGTGACCGACGATGAGAGATATCTCGTTCCATTCGAGCTGTAAAGTTCCCTTTCTGCTGCTTAGGTTCTCCCGTGCGGTGGTGCGCGTGCTTCTTGTTGATTTTCGGCTTAAACGTAAGCTCACTGTCCTCAGGATTGTACACCTTGCAGCGCACCCGGACCTTTGGAGGCAGATACTGCCGGATTTGCACACGAGGCTTCTTCGAACTGGTTAATTGGCAGGTCTGCTTTGCTCTCGACGTCGCATTAGGCATTTTCATGGGCTCACACCGCCTTGCAGGCATTTTCTCTGGGTGAAACGTGGCCCACCCTTGCAATGGTGAGCCCTTCTTGTTCTTGAGTTTTGACGGTGAAGATGCCTTCATATCAATCTGAAGGACGGTCGATTGATCAACTGTAGGGTCGGACGCTGGTACAGAAGGCTTACTTTGCTCGCGCATCTGGAATAATTGGTACGAATACACCTTCATCAAACTACTACACTTTTAGCTACGCCAGATCCTCGAGCAGCTTACCTTCGCCAGCAAGGGCAGCATGTTGATCATCTTTGCCCATTTAATTTTCAAGCTGTGCGGTAATGCACCACTGTCGTCAAGAGCAACAAGGACGAGTTCCAGTCTACAGATCCAACAAAACCCACTCAGATTGACATCCTCGTTGTTTCGAGCTGCATCGATAACGCACCTTTCTTCGCGAGTCGAAGCTAACGAATCGATCAGGTCTTGGCTGTTCAGGTTCTCTTCGAGTAAACAAGTCGCTTTCACGAACGAATCCAGCGAGCAAATTGGCTCTGGAATTTCATCTTGATAAGAATGGTCGGGCAGGCAAAGTCTGCGGCTAGTTTCATTCAAAAGCGACGAGAAGTCCCGATGTGTCTAGCGGGTGACGGATACGTCAGACGGATTAGTAAGCATCGTGAAGCAGCATGAGGTTACAGACACCAATGAACACTTACCTCGATCGCTTTTTTGTATATAAGTCGCAGCATGTCGAGGATTTCAACAGGTAACTTTTCATCGGTGATAGGCGGGGAGCAGACCTCTTCGTCTTCCATCGCTTCTTTTTCGTCTGGGTGCTTTGAGCCGAAACTCTCTTGTCTACCCTGATTGAGCTTAGCAGGAGGCGACGGTGTTGACAGTGCAATGGCAGTATCGCCGCCGTACATTTCCTCGAACAGACTTACAAAACCAGTATCCCCTCTAGCAGGAGAGGTCGAACGCGATTGTCGTCCGAGCTGCTCGTGCTCCTCCAGCGCCATCAAAGCCCACTCGACTTCACATTCTTTGCTGCGGTCATATCCTTCCTCACCTTGCAGCTCTAGTTGTTTCTCAACCTTGGTGGGCAATTCTTGTTTTGTCTTGGGAAAGAGCTCGTCCAGTAGCTCATCATCAGAACAGCCTCCAGTTGCTACTCTCGCTGCGTTAATAGTGATATTCTCGGAACCTTTTGCCACGTTTGAAGCTGTTGAGGCGTGTTCAACTGGAGTTGAAAGCGGGACGTCAAGCGTTCCATCCAATTGTGTCTTCTTGATTGAATCCGGTCCACCCATGAGCTGCAAAATGCTGGCGCTCTCTCCGTCGGTGAAGTTCCAGTCCACATCGTCATCAAAATCCGAGGTGTCGGAGTTAAAGTCCTGGAACACCTCGCTGTCCTCGTCCACTTGAGTCGCCATGATTTTGTGGTCACTCCAACTTCTTGTGCGAATTTAGACTGGAACACAGGAAGCTTTGTGGTTTCATGATGAAGGTCCGTATTTGTTTTTAGTGCCATGGAGCGACTACAACATCATCATGAAGTTTTAAATAATGGAGACTCAAAGCCCTTAGAGTGTACATGTAGCTTACGTCTTCGAAGCCATGCTCCTCACACATACTTGCCCCCGCTCTTGAAAAGTACCGCCAGCGCCTCAACCTGACGATGATCCGCAACGCAAAGTCGATTACGTCCGCGCTGCTTCGCTCAACCAACACCTCCACAAGCTCTGAACTTCCATTCTTCGCAGCATGTGCCAAAGCAGAACCAACATCCCGCGTGTGTGCTTTCGTCATGAGGAGACTCACCATTTCGACCTCGTTCTTCCGAGCAGCCCGACGGATGCAGTTGAGAATGGGCCTGTAGCTGGTGCTTGGGTCATATCCCCTCAACAGCATTTCTACTGCAGCCAGTTGTCCATTGCCCGCAGCGCGTTGAATAAAGGGCCCCGCTCGTCCGCAAACACAGTGCTCAGCTGTGAATTGGACGTTACGAGGAAGACAACTGGAGGAGAAGGCACCAGTGACTTTGAGCCAGTTGCTCCGTGGCATTAAGAGCGAACGACTCCAGACCTCTGGTCGATTTCGGCTTCGTCTTCGACTTCGTATGAGCTGCAGGATCACCATATGCTACGAAGATCGTCCCAAGTCGCGCAAATGAGGCATACGTGACTCTACAGCTAAACTGGAAGAGAAGGCGCCCCAGTTCTCATGGTGCTAACAGCTCCAGCAACAGGACTTGCGACGGGTTTTGAGTCCTTTCGCTTTCGGTCGGCATTCCATAGTATTCTCTCTTAGTTATGCTATGTGACTAGTCTTTTTAGCCCCCCCCCCCCAATCGGCAGCATCAAAAGGTTAACCATGGGCATTCCTTGCAAGTTGAAGTTGCCCTCTCTGAGAGCAGTGATTGGTTCGACTGAACAATGCATTTGTGGTCCACATCAATATTCCAAATGTATTTTATCCAATCATTTATCGCCACTGGCTCGTGCACCCTCACAGTTTTGTCAACGTGGCCGTCGGTCTGGCGCGACAATGCTGTCGCACCTGAAGGAGCTCCAGGCCGAGAAGAAGAGCTATGGCCACGTGGACAGCGCAGTGGATATGAGCCCCGGCGGCTTCATGAAGACTCCCAGCGGCTCTAACAACGTGGAGGCGGGAAACGTGCAGCAGCAGCAGCCCAACCCCGTGGAACTCTACGACGACGAGGAGGACGACGAGGACGTGGACACTGACACTTCTGCGGACAAAATGGAGAGCGAGAACTTGGATCACGACTCACGATTCCGCGTCAATGGCATTGTGGTGGACCACGAGGTGAAGGGCGGCGCCAGGAGCGGATGGGAAGGCGTCTACGAAATCATGTTCAAGAGCTCCACGCCCACGGGCCAACGCGTGGCGCTCGTGCTGCTGGTGATGGTGTCCATGAGTGTCGTGGTTGGTGAGTTATTGCTGCAAGTGGGTGAAAGGGGGAGAGGAGGGAGACAGGGTGCTGACGCTTTGGCGTGCTTTGTGTTGTTCGATTGGTCAATTGGTGTTAGCTGTGCTGGACAGTGTGGACGACATCCGGTAGGTCTAGCTGTGTTGCAATTGGGTTTACTACAGATAGATGCAGAGAAGCGTGCTGACTGTTGCTGTTGCATACAGAGAGGACATTGGAGACTACTTGTTGGCGCTGGAGGCGTTCTTCACTGTGGTGTTCTCGGTGGAATACTTTCTGCGAATGGTGTCACTTCGAAATCCTGGCAGGTTCGCCTTCAGCTTGATGGGCTTTGTCGACATGTGTGCACTGGTGCCGTCGTACTTGGGTTTCATCCTTCCGGACGCAAGGCCGTTGCTGCACTTGGCAGTGCTGCGTATTTTCCGAGTGATGCGCGTGTTTCGTTTGCTTCGGCTTGCGCGGTTTGTGGACGCAGGTGCTGCGCTGAGTGACAATATCCAGTCGAACAAGCGGCGTATTGCGGTGTTCCTCGTGGCGCTATTCACTATGATTCTCGTCATCGGGTGCGCCATGTATCTCATCGAAGGCGACCGCCACGACTTTTCAAACATTCCTATCAGTCTATACTGGACGGTGGTGACCATGACTACCGTGGGGTATGGTGACATTTCGCCGGAAACCATTGTGGGCCGCATGCTGGCTACTGTTGTGATGTTCGTGGGCTACGGTATTATCGCCTGCCCGCTAGTGCTGAACCAGGCTGGATCGCAGGACATTCTGACTGAAGTAATCGAATGCCCACGTTGCTTTCGACGATTACACCAAGAGGATGCCAACTTCTGCCGCGTGTGTGGTACGCCACTGCGCCAGCCTCGTGCCAAGAGTATTAAGGCGCGTCGGGATCGCCGTCTCCGCCTCGCGAAGCTACGACTACCGATCCCGGAGGACGGTTTGCCGCTGTCGACCACTTCTACTATGAGATCCAACGTCCGCCTGCTCTCGGAGGAACCGGACTCGACGCGGACGATTGGTCCGAGCGTATGATAGATTGACGCTATGGTTCTTTGGGATCGTGCTGTTACCATGCGTCTCCATAGCGATGAACATGTAGGATACCACACGCGTAGGAGCGCAAGCAAGATAGACCGGCAATGTATTCCTTTTCTGTCATCACACTATCCACTGTCAAACCGCTCAGCCCACATGGAGCAAGCAAACCTGATTGATGATACGAACAAGCATCGCTGCTATAAGGAAATGTTCAATTGTAATAAGAAGGCTTGGAATCCTCGCTGCAGTACTTGCAAGGCTAGTAATAAGTTATGTACACGCGTTGGCGTGGCAGACTGAGTCTTCACGACGGCGGCGCGAACGAGCCAGGGATGGCCGTGCGGTAGAACCGTCGTTTCGTTTGGCGTCTCGTGGCGCAGGATGACAGGACGCTGTAGCTGCTGCGGCCGCCGTACAGCATCATGGCGCTGTTCCGCTCGCGGCAGAAGGCCTCGTCGCTGCTGTAGCGCGGGTACACACCTAAGAACGTTGAGTTGCTGTGCTTTTGTAGCACTTCCTGAAGCATCTCCAGGTCGCTGAGTGTGGCAGCCACTTGCACCGTGTCTCTCCATCCGTAGCGGTTCCAGAACTTGATGTTCTTCACCCAGAGCTTCTTCGTCTCTTCGTCGGTAGCTGTGAGGATGAGCGAGTCGCTCAACGTGCTGCTCGAGCGGCCGTCCAGCTGCAAGTGCATCTTGTATGTGTTCACTTGGAAGGAGCATGGCAGCGACGGCTCGTCCAGCTCCTCGTCCTGGTCGAGCACCTCGATCATGTAGCCGCTGAGCTGCAGCAGGCGCTGGCACTTCTTCGGTTCGTCCTGTGGCTCCAGCTCGTCATCTGGCTGTTTGAATTTGTCCTCCATCTTCTGAGACGACGCGCGAGTGCTGCAGACTTCCAGTTTGGCCATGCGACGCGGCTCTAGCGGCGGCAGCGAGTGCTCTGACGTCTCTCCGCGGCTGTCGACGTCCAGGGAGCACACCAGGACACCGGTACAGATCTCCACGAAGGCGGGATGGCTGTTGCTGGCCACCAAGTAGCCTGCGCAGGTCATGGCGATAACGTTCGGTGGCGACAAGTTGCGGTCGATTCGAGAAATGGCGAGAGAGCAGAGCACATGATAACGATTCGGCGAATTCGATTCACGACCGTAGAAAAAGGCGGGTGAATCAAAAATTACAAAACAGCCCTCTACCATACTGAAAACAAGTCAATGGGATAAACAGCTGGAGCAAAACGATGGAAAAATTACAGTGTATGTACCATCAAGAGCCGTCAACATGGACACGTTCAGGACGACTAAGATGCCTTTGCCTGGCATGTAAACGCTCGGCAGCCACCATGATCTCGGCTATTACGACGATGTTGGTGCGGCAAAAGCTGCACCGTTGAAACCACCTTCGGTATTCAAAGTGTGCGTGCGACACCTCGCCGGGATGAGCTCTCGGTTCTTAAATCTGCATCCGTTAGGATTCCACTAAGAGCCTGCGAATCACAGCGTGATCGCCAAATCTCTGCTTGTGCAGTGGATCATCCACTGTGGATGTTTTGCCCGGTCCTCGCGTTGTGTGTGCGAGCCAAACCAACATTGTAGAACTGTTTAATCGATTGGCTGTGGTGGCCGGATTTGGTCGCCGGGCGGCTCATACGCTCGTCATAGTCACGTTCGCTCCCAAGTATGCGACGTGAACTCCTCGCTCCGTCTTCGTCATTGGGCACCATGCGGCGGCAACGTTACAGCCAATTTACGAAAAGGAGGTTGCCTAGGCTAAATTTTAGGCAGCCTAGCCTGGTTGCAAAATTTCACCGGAATCTAGTCGTTGGAAGTAGTTCTCATTGAGAACTTCTCAACGGCTAATCTCTTCCCGTTAACGCTGTTGGGCATTCGGCTTCGGCAAATAGCTGCTTGATGATTCTTCAACGAGAGCGTTATCACACGCGTTGTTGGGGGGGGGGGGCTTGGTTGATTTGACGGAGAAAGCTTCCTTGCTTTATAAAACATCTCCTGCAACAGTTGCAGGTTTGATATTCAATAGTGGCGAAGGTGCTCGAAGCTCAAAGGTGATAGTGCGACACTGGAGTAAAAATACTCGATGCAACTTTTGTACTTCTCTTCGTGATTCTCGGGCGTTGATGTTTCGGCACCTGTCAAGCAGGCTAGACTTGCACAGAAATACACTTACATTCTTTCTCGGCCTTAATTGCATGTACAGCAGTACATTTACACCATGGACTGGTTGCCCAGTTTCCACGCGGTGGTTGCTTATTTAAAATGATAGTGCCATCCATACTTGGATACTGCTATTCGATTCCTGAGTTATGCTATGTTATGCTATTGCCTTCAGCCCAAAGTCAAAGGAAGCAGAACTTACCGGTAGTTGGATCAAAACACGAAAATGCTTTCACATTTTGATGCAGTCACATTTTGATGCAGTCACATTGATGCCGACTCACAGTGGCTGGGTGCGCTTCAACCCCTTGTACGAAAAAAAAAAAAACGAAAAGCAGATGATGTGTACTAGCACCCCAAAAGGAACGCTCGCACAGTATACACCGCGTGCAACGACGGCGACAGCACACTCACTCCCTGACCCCCTCAGGTGTGCTTTCGACCGCGGACCTGTTGCTTTTCACGGCAAGGACTTTGATGCCTAAACCATGCAGTATCTGCTGCAAGAGTGCGCAATGCCACATTGCAGAAACTCGGGCTCGGGTAACTGTGAGCACCAGTTGATAGGAAGGCAAACTAATACCAGATTGACCGGGCTCCTAAGATACGAGCAATTGACCAACCTGACATAACACACAGGAAACCTTGCAAGAGGGGCGCGGTCGAGTGTATGCTTACCTCCAATTTATTTAGTGCTGCTGGTCATCGTGGCAACCCCAAGTCAACAGCATCCACACGTGTCAGCTCGGCGACTTTCTGTCGGCGTTTCAACGCACCAGGCAGTCTGATTCGAGTGGTGGTACGGTAGCTAACGAACACCATGAAGCATGATAGCACAGGTATCATCGATGCGAGTATCTGCAACAAGACCTTCGCCGGCATTTTTACGAGTCGCAAACTACTACGCGTACAACATGTAACGTTATCCGATTCTGTGCAAGACCTTCAGCGCCGTGATTCCAACTCGATGAATCCCCGAAGTTCACTTGATCAGCAGCGCTTGTTGTTGCAAAACGGAAGCTCACACGGTCCCATCGCTCCGCTGTGAGCTGCTTGCTGTAGGCAATAAACAGCTTGGTGGTCCCTATTCTAAGCGCGAGAGCAGTACCCCACTGACAGTGGGCAGTGGGCCACTGCTCGCCTTCCCATCCCAATCTCTACTGACAGGAGCTGCTCCTGCTGCTGGCGCTGTTCAACCTGCCAGCCCCAACGCGATGCGAGCCCGAGCTCCTGCGACTAAGCACGCTCCTCATCGTCGCGACGCAACCTCATTATCCCATGTAAAACACTCCGCTCTGGTGATGCAATGGCAACTATTGCCCTGGACCATCGCACGCCAGCCGCCGCTGCAGTTACGAGGGGTCATGCAAAGGTTTCCCTTTCCCACTTGGCTACACTATGCTGCCGTCTTGAAGTTCTACGGAACTTGCTTCAAAGAGACGACCATCACTCCTTGGGCGGGGCGATATTGCTCTCTGCTGTCGTTCTCACTATGCTTCAGCAAATTTTCTTCTGCCGTGTCGCCCCGTACGGATCCCGTTTCCGCCTGCACTTCCCATTCACCGTTCCACGCTATAAGTAGCAGAAGCTCAGCAGGAAGCAGTTGTTGGCAACGTTGGCTGCCTGCCCTCCCCTGCGTCCATTGCCTCGACACCACGCGACGCGCAGGGCGGAAGAAACGGAGAAACGACTTTCGACGCCACTCACTTACACACTCGCCCACAGCCCGCAGGAACTCCGCTTTCTTTTTGACGCTCCGTGGACTTGACTCGACATGTTCGGGGGGTTCAGCGCCAATAGCGACGCCAACGACAAGGTGCAGTTCGTGGCCGGCAACTACAGCGGCGCCGCGCACGACTCGGACGACGACATGTTCTGCGACGAACCCAACGTGGTGCTCACGCGCTCGTCACCCACGCCCAACCTGCTGGCCGTGGCGCCCGTGGCCCGCGTGGCCGAAGTGAAGGAGGAGCTCGTGCCGTACGACGGCGCCATGGTGGACGTCGAGTATTCGACGACAGTCAAGACGGTCGTGGTGCCTGCAGCGACGCCCCACGACGCGGCCGGGGGTTTCTCGTCCATCTCCGACCGCTTCCCGCTCTCCAAGGTGGGGAAAGTCAGCTGCAGTATGACCAAGCAGGTATTCTGCACCCCACAGGAACAGCCCAAGACGCAGACAGCAGCAGCAGCATCCTTTCCTATGAGCCGCTTGCTCAACGCTACGCCCGAGATGACACAGGTGGACCAGATGACGGTGCTCGTGGAAGACGGCACGGTGGACGACAACACCATCAAGGCTGAGCCGGAGGGGGCAACCATCACGACGTTCGTAGCAGGATCCAGCCACGTCCACCAGCAGATGCAGCTGATGAGCGACGTGTACCGGTACCAGGCTACTGACGTGGAAGAAAACGAGATGGAGGTGCGTGACAGGAACTGGCTTCGAGTCGAGTCGTACCCAGGTTTTGAGCTGACCGACGGTGTTTCTTTTTATTATGAGCAGCAACTTCGATGGAACATCCAAGAACAGGTTTTCCAGCGGTACTTCCAGCAAGGACAGAAGTACGAAGAGTGGGGGAAATTGGAGGAGAAAGAGACGTACGTATTGCTGCGAGAAAATATGAGAGTTGCCAACGAGGGTTTTTTAATAATTGTTTTTTTTCCTTGTTTGGTACTGCAGCCGAGTATTCTTCGTCCCAGGTGGAAGACGGGAAAGCATCATGGCCGAGAAGCGGTTCCACGATAACGCCGTCCGAGATGCCATGGGGAAGGGAAATGCTACGTGGGTCAAAGACCGAAGAGCTCAGTACGAGGGGACAATCCGTCAGTTCTACGTAAGTTCAATTGCTTCGCTTACTTGAAGTTGTTGACGCAAGATCACCGTAACTGACGTTATTTCTGATTCGAAATTGCAGCGCGACGAAACAAGGCACAAGCAGGAGTTAATGCTTACGCGTCTAGAAAAAGTATCGCCGTTCTCGAAGTTCCCAATTCTTGGCAACCGTTTTCTGCTGCTTCGTCTGCGAGGAAAGGGAGGCAACGGAGAAGTATGGGATGTCGTTGACTACGCCAACAATAAGCAGCTGTGCGCTCTCAAGCTCTCCACTTCAATTCGACACGCCCAACGCGAACATCACACGCACTCGGTACGAATTCATTCTTTAGACATGCAGCTGTGACGAATTCCTTGCTAACCTCTCACGTTTTATTAAACAGAAACTCTACCATCCCAACATTGTCCAGGTTGGCGAAGTGCCCTTCCTGATTCGATACCAACAGCAGCAGTACACAGCGTTTACTGTTGCAAGCGTTCAATCTGACCTGCAGCAACTCATCGAGGTACGCTAACTCGATAGATTGTTGTTGACTTGAACGCTAGATTCTGACTGTTGTCGCTTGTCCTGCTTGATTTTATAGATGTACGAGTACTTGGATGACGACTCTGCATACAAGGTGCTTTCGCAGCTTCTGAGTGCGTTGAAGTATTTGCACGAAGATGTAAGTCGCACTTCTTGGTTCAAATCGGCACGTGGTGACGATAGAATTAATGACTGACAAACTTACTTTGTTCTTTCCTAATAGATGGGCGTTGCTCACTACGACCTGAAGCCGTCAAACATTCTGATCGACCACGACGGGTGTGTGAAGCTGACCGACTTCGACTTGACGCGCGACGCTAAGGCTGCTACGTCCAACTCTACGGTTGGCACTCTGCGGTACCTCCCTCCAGAGTGCTTCCGCCCGAACCGAGGCGATTGCGAAGCCACGGCTGAGATGGCGGATATGTGGATGGTGGGCATCGTCTACTGCATGATGGTCACGGGAAAGCACCCGATCTGCCCGGACAAGTCGACTCATGCGGAAGTGAAGACGATGATGGGCCAGTACACCGGTGAGCTTCGATATGCGCGGCCCATTTCCGATCTGTCCCGGTGGATCTTGCAGGGATGCCTCCACCCGGACCCGCGATGCCGACCAACGGCCGCGCAATTGCTGGTTGCGCTCCAGAACGTGGTGCCGCAGCAGTAGAGCCCTATGCGTTGAGCAGCCACGTTTCAGCGGTCAGGCTGCTGTACATACCACGACGAGAAGCTTGTCGTATTTTGAGCGTGTACACTAGACGCACGGGTTAGTTATTACTCGCGGCTTGGGATGCCGTGAGGACAGTCTGCTACCGTATCATACGAACACCGATCAATTATTAAGCCCACGTACGAGCTACGTTAAAACGAAGCACTAGTTTCATTACGCGTTTTGTCAATGGGCGTCTCAGCTTGGTCTCGTCGCTTCGTCCAATTCAAGTCACAGAAGTGCCGAAAGCGTGCAAACTTGTTCGGCTCATCAATGCGAAAGCTGCGTCGGTTGCCGATCCGGTCATCAAATGCCACGCCAATGGAAAACAAGAAAAGCCCCATACCACGCACAACCGTTGGCTGATGCTGTCCACTATCGGAGGCTATCGCACCCTCAGTCCCCACGATTCTGTTTGTGTTGTGATACAGGTCGTCACCAACAATCGGGTGTCCGTGTCGCGCTGTATGAATCCGAAGTTGGTGTTTGCGTCCTGTCAGTGGCCACAGGTCCACGGTCGATATCCAGTCGTACCGCGCACTGAGAACAAAGTTAATTCAATTGCACCAATATCAAATCATTACATGCAATTGAACTGACCTGCGCGTCGTGCTCACAACTCTCATCGCAGTTAGACACGGCCTGCCGTCAATGGAGTTGTCCAGGAACTGCAGCTCGTGGCGGATCTCCTCCAATGCGTTCGGAAGCTCAATTGATTCAACCACGGAACTATTTCCACCAATCTCTCGGATCTCCTCACGGACATCGCCTACCAGAATCGCGCGGTACTGCTTTGTGACGGAATGCCGCTCCAACTGAGCCGATAGCTCCACTTCCACCTTCCTGGTCTTCGCCACCAGTAGCAGTCCACCCACACGGTAGTCCAACCGGTGCACCGCGTGTGCTACAGGCAGTTCAAAGTCGCCAGCTTCGACAGGTTGCTGGCGCTGCAGTAGCAATGGCAATGCCCGCTCCACCGTACGCTTGCCCCTGCCTTTCACGTGGATACCCACAGGCTTGACCACCACCGCCAAGCTGCTGCATTCATACACTAGACGCAGTCCTTGCGTCTTGCAAGTTTGCAGCCATGATTGACCCCCCGGGTCTTCGGTATCACCAGTAGCAGCCGACTGATTATGTTTCTCCGGACTAAAGTAGGACAAAGCGTCGTTCACAGCGGCGCAGATGAGTGTGGGCACCTGCGGCTGCCCGTTCAGCAGCAAATTCCCTGCTTTCCGAGCGCGCTTCGCCTTGGAGACCGTGCCCAGCTCGGGAAATACTCCTGCGGCCACTTGCACC
>KQ473456.1:50693-110263 GCA_001314375.1 Phytophthora podocarpi | reverse complement strand
CATTGTGTCAGATCGAGTCATGCGTGTGGACCACATTCTCACCTAAGTCAATACAGTGTGCCTGGTCGCTCGCAGCTGTCCTATCAAAATGCGAACCTCGTCAAAGATGAATATATCAGGTGGCTCTCCAAGATGCCCATGACTGTACTACATGTAGCACAGTGTTCATTCAGCCTCCCTTTCCAATTTTCAACTTGCTTGCAAGCTATCTAAAGTTTTAAAATACGGTTTACTAAAAGAGAGTGACTGCTGTCCCCAACTGGAGCATCTACTTGTATACATTTATTCCGACAAACATAAACATTGCGCCCAGCGAGTGAAGCCAGCCGATCCCCGCGCGAAGCGCGGTAGGGTAAAACCTATTATAGCGAGCCGATATTCGCGGGAAGCGTGGTAGGGTTCATGCCTTTCTAGTAAGGGTTTTTGGGTCCGTGCGGAGCGCGAGCAGGGTGATAGATTTCTAGTGTCCTACAACTCCGAACGTGTACACTATACATGTATACATGTGCAGAAAATAACGAATCGGGCACATTAGGAAGCCTATTGTGCACATCCGTGCTTTTGCGAATCACGTCAAATCCTCCCCGGTTATAATAGTCCCAAAATTCAGCTGATCACGCAAAAGTGACACGGCATTGTGCTCTCCCCTTCCCAGTTTGCCTCATATCCGGCCGCTCTCTCTCCCCTCCCAACGCGCGGAACTTCAGCGACTGCATCATTCGCCAAGTGATTCATCAGCACGTCGAACCTCCTTTCACCATCGGAACCATCGACAGAAACTACCCTGCAAGTCGGCCGCGTACAGGTCTCCACCACTTCTCATGGTCGGATCAATTGCATTCGACGGAGTAAACGTACTCTACGATGCTGATGATCGTGCAGCGCCGATGGCGCCTCTCTATCGGATGGAGAGTCCTCCGCACGCAACAAGTATTGTCGACCACAAGCGCCTCCCACCCCTTGCATCCTACATGGACTCGACCCAGTTTACTGAAGAATATAATGCAGAGTCGGCTACTGCTCAACAGAGCAAGTGGTCTGCAAACGCGCGAGCTACAACTGACATTGAACTCCGTCGACAACTGAATCGGACACATCAGGCTCGCTACAAGATGAAGCAGCTGAACAAAGTGACGGATCTCGAGAACGGCATTCAAGCCCTGAAGGAAGAGATACAGGACCTCAAACTTCAGCGACAAGTCATCTGTTTCGGTGTGCCTGAAAGACACACCAGATGGGGTGTCGCTGCAGAGTATTTCCGCCTCTTTCGGAACGGTATTAAGGCGTTGGAGATAATGAATTGTCCGGCTAAGTCGGGAGACCCTCTCCCCTGTTGAATCTCTCGTGCAACGAAACTTCCTGCAAACTACAATGTCATCGGACGTGGTCGGTGTTATTGGTTACGGCGTGGAAGCACTGCTACAAAACTGGAAGCTGGTTTCGCTTTGCCACCCAGACATTGACATCCAGCTTGTGCGTTTGGAAGGTGGCCCCGGTGACTCGCTGGTGGCCATCACGAGAGGCACGTACACTATCACTGAAAACACACTGCGTCTAGCGCTCCCTCACCTGGTTGATAGCAGTAACGATGGTATGTGGGACCCGCTTGCAACCAGGCTATTGGGTCAGAAACTCGTCATTAAAGGATGTTCAAGCGTTTTGTGGGATGAAGATGCGGGGCGCGTGGTCAGTATTCAATACACAGCTGACATGCTAACACCGGTGCTGCAGTTGCTGGGAAACCTGGGGGAGGTGTCTCGCATGTTTTCCCATGCTCGGGTGAATCCTGAGAGCAGATTCGTTGTCTCGAAATAGTTTTGAAGCTACTGACGATTCGTCAGTGATGAATGGAACTCTACGCCAGATTCCTTTGTTGCTTTGTTTTCTGGTAGTCTTTGTATTTTTCAAGAATAAGCATTAATCTGACAACTTCTCGCCTATTCTGTTCTCAATTCGAGTCCGCCAACGTGTCCTATGGAATTGCAAGCGAATTAATAGGCAAATTCGACTGTGTAAGGCAACTTGATGGACCTCTAACAACATCGCTGGTACCAATAGCTAATAATACATCCTTCAAGAATAGTAAAACGTCAAGCTTTCTTGGCTCTCTTCCTCCTCCGTCACTGCTGCTGCACGCGGTCTTCCTCCAGGTTCTGCACCTCCTCGCATCGGTGACCGTGGCACTGCAGCTGGCACGGCTGGGTGCGGTGTAAAGTGGACGGAGGGTCCCTAATTTGGCCAATTGCTGATACAAGTAGACTGAACGAACGCTTGAGGGAGCAGAAAACTTTTAAAAAATTAAATCCGCTCCGAGTTGAGAGTTTTCTGCTCGTGAGCACCTCTGCTCGTGTCGATTTTCAGGAAGTATGATACGGGCAGACAGTCCCTAGCTTCTCAGTAATTATTACAGTGAAGCAGAGGGGTGGGCTGCCTCGTTGTAAACGGAAACTGAGGCGGCCTAGTAGCATACCAGTTGACTCCAGGTCTTTGGCAGCGTGGATCGACGGGGTCAGCACAAAATGCTGCGAATCCAGACAAGTTGGGGTCCCTTTGCCAGTTTTGAGTGGAGACATTGTCAAACGAGCACCACCATGGCGAAGATATCCGATATGCTTAGTCTGCTGATTCACGTCAGCGTACAGTATTTTCAATTCCGTCTAAATTTGCCGATATTAGTCGGTTGGCTGGACGGCCCCAATACAATTCTCAAGTCATTTACGACAATCGACAGCGGCAAAACCATATGTTATTATAAGTTCACTTAAGTCCGATTTCGTACTTATAAAGTGTTTTTGGTCAATTGAAGTGATTTAGCCGATTTGGGCGATTTGTTCGGCGGTTTCACGGTGAAACTTTCACGTGCGTAGAACACGCAAAATATCAAAGTATTGTTAAAGTAATGGATTTGCAGAGGATTAGGACAGCGGAAGACTTGTGTGCAGAGTAGAAGTGAGAGGGTTCAGCTGGAAGAGGAGGCCCGGTGTATTGAGTGTGGAAGAGGAGAGCTTGTGCATTGGAGCTGGCAAAAGCCGAAGTGAGGACTCGAGAGTCCAGTGTCCTGGAGGGGAGATTATTCTCCCACCGACCAGTCTAGTTAAGTACGAATTCCCCAGTCTAAACTATATGGGACAGCACTATCGTACACTCGTAGATAAGCAGACGCACATCGGAGATATGTCGATTATGGTTCAAGTGCATCGCTCGTTCCATAGAGTTCTAAGGAGAAAGACAACCATGCACCAAAGTGTCTAGAACGACAAAGGCTGCAAGTATATCAGCTGTTACGCCACGTGCATAAACTCCACCGTTTACGATACGATCAAAACCGATGAGCACTTGAGCACTCAAATCGGTGCTGTTGATCATCCAAAGTGACTCACGACTGAGTGTACAGTATTGAGTGTATGGCTGGTCTTCAGAAAGCAATTTTTCATTTTACAATTCGCGTCTTCTCTTCAAGTCTGACAAGGAACGACATCAGTTAGAATGGTCCCCAGCACGCTCTACTCGCCTAACATTAACGAGTTGGATGATAGAGTAATAAGTGAGGTGATGCAGCGATCCAAGTCAAGCGCGCCCAAGTCACTTGCGTGGCCAGCATGTCACCTAGGTGACTTATCAAGGCCGTCAGCAGAGTCGATCTCTGTCGATGGCTGGCTTCAGACGTCGCAGCCCTATTGACGACTGATGGGTGCAGCAAAAGCCTTTCAACTCTGATGGGTGATGCAAGTCAAGCTCCGCAGACAGCGACGCCGAGTAAACATGGCGCGGTACAGAAAGAAGCAAAGCAACCGATATGTTGCCCTCGAGGACGGCATCCGGCTGCTCCGTGAAGAGGTCCAACAACTCGAGTTGCAACGCTGGCTTATCGATGCTGGAATCCCGACAGAAAACGCGTTGTGGAACGTCGCAGCGGAGTACTTTCGTCTCTTTCGCAACGGCTACAAACCTCCTGTGTTCGTGTCGAAGAAAGCCGCTGTGAGCACGAAGACACAGCAATCAAGTGGATATTACGTACAACGAGATTTCCTACAGGGCGCCATGTCTCCAAACGTAGTGTGTGGTGCCGTCTGGGGTGTTGAGGCGCTGCTTGAGCATTGGCGAGTCTTGTCCTTCTATTTCCCAGACATCGACATGGAGATCGTGCGGCTCGAGAAGCAAGATCAGGACACTCTGCTCGCCACCACTAAGATGAAAGTCACGATCACCGAACACACGCTGCGTCATGCATTCCCCCACCTGGTCGGCAGTCCTGCACTTGCTGCCAAACTACTGGAGCAGCATCTTACCGTCCGCGGATCGGTGCGCTTCGAGTGGGATGTCAGTGTCATCGGGTTGCACCACAGCGGAGATCTACTCGCACCGATGCTCAAGCTACTCGGCCGCTTAGAAGACGTGTCACGTGTGTTCGAGAAAGCTCGCATCAGCGCAGACTGCAGACTCCAATGAGCAACGACAGCTACCTTTCCTCTCCGTCGTTGTTGGTACAATGTACACTTCACTTTTCTCACACGTCACAGCGCGCGAAGAGACACGTTTTACGATTAGCCAATATCAATATCAATTTCCATTTTCATATTTCCTCCAATCATTTGCTTTTTGTCCCGTTCTACTTGCAGCTCCATACTTTCAGCATGGGGTGGAAGGCCGTTGAATCAGAAGAGTACGAGAGTTCCGCGCCCGCTGTGCAGGCGCATTTCCACGCCGTCCGCGCCGAAGGCGCTCTACGGCGTGACGATGTATGTCTTCCTCTCTGTCTCCTCTACAATATGCACAACGTTGCCATGAGAATAATGTCGTATTCCTCTCGCTACCGTCACTTTTCCCATAGTATGCCCAGGCCGAGAAAGAGGGCCACTTAGCCAGCGAGAGGTTCTTGCAGGCGGCGCAGCGCGTCTCGGACAAGCGCACGATCGATGCCTTGATATTGTTGGCTGGGAATTACGAGTACAGGGCCAAGGTGGCGCGTGCCAAGAACCCCAGGCCAGTGGAGACGACGGCGAAGGCTAAAGAGGAGGCCAAGACAAAGGAGGCACTGCATACCGAAGCCACGAGAGATCTGGACGAAGTGCAGGAGCAGACGCGGGCTGCAGTTGGGGCTCTGGACCCGGAGGAGGGGCAGAAGGCGGAGACGCAGCTGCATGTGGCGGCGGCGGAGATGGAGGAGCTCTGGAGGCGGCTGAATGAGATCGGACTGTCGAGTCCTGGCTCGGCGGACAAGGTGGGGAGAGGTGGGGAAGAAGGAGAGAGGGGAGACGCTAATGTGTTGGGGACTTTTGTGTATTGTAGAACTTGTTGATGTCGTCACGACATTTGTCGTCATCGCTGGGAGATTCGTTTTGTTTGCTGCCGGCGAAAACGAGGTACGGGCTAAAGTGGTGGCAATGAGTAGTGGAGGAGGATGTTGGTGGTGTTGATGCATGTGACTGTATGTGTGTTGACAGGTCGACAATTGGAGTGGTAGCGACCGCGGTGGATGGAGGTTCGACGCTGCGAGCAGCGGTTGCGTCTAGGATGAGGAATCAGCGCCAACGGTATGGTATCTTTCGAGGTATGCCGTGCTAAATGTGGTGTAGTCTGACGTATCTTGTGGATGTTCAGGTTAATGGAGCAGCAGCTGGGTGGGCGAGGTCCGTTGGATCCGCGGAGGTCAGGTGGTACGCCGACGAACGATAATGGCTCGACTCCGTATCGATACCAAGACGGACGAACATCTGCCGGTGGCGGAAATGAGTCGGCTAATGGTCAAGGAGATTTTGAGGGATTGCAGGATACAGTTGCCCACCAGAAGATGGAGATCGTTCGACTGCTGAACACGGTGAAGACTCTCAGCAGCGAGAACACAAAACTTCTGAAGGTATGCTAGCTATTGTAGTGTCAGTGTGTCCGTGTAAGGTTGCTGTTTACCTAAGTGAGTGCTGTTGATATGCGATCTAGAAATGCGAGGCATTGACGAATGTACAAGCTGAGAACCGCGAGATTCGTGAATCCATGGACCTTTTCAAGAAGGACTACAACCAGAAGGTGTGTTCTTACGTGTGTGGTGACTGCTAAATCCAGCTAATGGGTGATAATGATGTCCATGCTTTCAGCTGGTGATGATCAAGAGGGCTCTTGAGGAATGGCGACGCCAGCGAAATAGTGGTGTCCAAGCTTCTTTACAGCCAAGCAGTGCAGGAGGGTATGTGCTAACCGTAGTGTCTTAACCTGCTCCACTTGCCTAATTTTGCTGTTGGTTTGCTATCTCAGGGGTAATTATTCTGTCTTAAAAAACAAAATTAAGATGCAGGAGGAGCAGATCGCCAACCTTATGAAAGAAGCGAGGGGCAAGGTGCGCACTCGTTACACTGCCTTTTGCTCGAATGTGGCTGAAGCTTATCCATCGTCGTATGTGTTGCCGCGCAGGATGATCGCATTGCCAAGTACGACAAGTGGTACCAGACGTTGAAAGCAGGCGCGAAGGCGAAACAGCTCAGTCAGAGTCGCGATAGTAGCAATGGATCAAGCAGCTTCAGCAGCTCAAACAGCTTCGTGCAAAATGGCGGTGGCAGTCTCAGCGGCCATAGCAACTCCTTCACAAACAGCAGCAGCTTCCACGGCTATAGTCCAGGGTCAGGAGAGTCCGCTGGTAGCAGTTCAAGTACGTCACGGCAGTTCAGTCGCCCTCCTGCTCACCCAAACCGCCGAGCATTGTGAGTTTGGACACACATCACTGCGTTCAGCATCGTACGATGAATGACATTTTACCAATACACTGATTGTTGGAAAGGTTTATTGCTTTATGTAAAGCCGCTCTGCATCTGAGCGCACCGTCACACCCAAACTACACCTTCAACGTCACCGAAGAAGCGAAAGGATCAACTACCCATCGCGCACCTAAGAGCAGCCGAGATGACGTCCGCCTCGCTCGTCTCCGAACCAAGCAGCGGGGAAGGGCCTCTCATCTCGTTGGCTCATTTTGCTGATGATCCTAACCAAATTCTACTATTTAATTCAGCAGAGCACCTGACAGTGCTCCTTGAACGGGAACAAACATACCCTGTTGGGTAATCCATCCTCTCTTCTCCTTTGGTTGTCGTTGTCGTTGTTGGCTGGCTGTACGGGTTGCTCTGCACGTCGCAGCGAGCACTCGCTAGGCAAAGCTCTTAGAAGCCGAAGAGGCCGCTGAGCGGCATCTCCGCTTGCTCCCGTGCAAACGTCTCGAAATACTGGTAGATGATGGTCACAGCCAGCAGGATACCGGTGCCCGAGCCAATAGCGCCCAGCAAATCAGCAACCATTGAGAGCGCGCCGATGCACATGCCGCCGAATGCAGCTGCCGTGGGGATGTAGCGGTTGAGCACGTGCACGATCGACGAGTCACGGTGGCCTTTCATCACCATCTGCTGGTCACGCAGCTGCTTGGCCACGTCACGAGCCGACGAGCCCGAGATCTCGATCCACGTCTTGGAGAAGAGCGCGCACGAGCCGAGGATGAAGATGACGTAGATGACGAAACGAACTGGGTCGTACATGATCTGCGCCAAGTTGCTGGGGGCCGACATGTAGTACGCGGCACCGCCCACAGGCACAGTCTGGCCGGCGCTGCCCTCCACGTCCTGCCACACGCCGAGCAGACGAACAAGGAAGTTTCCGCTAAACTTCTTGTACAGCAGCTGCGAGATGAAGTACAGGTTGGAAACCAGAGCCGTCTGCAGGATGATGGGCATGTTGGACGTGTAGAAGAGCTTGATCGGGTACGTGCCCTGCTGACCGCGCAGCTTCTGGTACTTGACGGGGAGGTCCACGCGGAAGCCCTGGAAGTAGATGACCACAATGAAAACGAACATGGTGGCCAGCAGGTTGGTGACGTTGGGCAGGTTCTGGCGGTAGAAGGCCTCCTTGAGCGCGCGTAGCTTGTCCGAGCGGGTGATCAGCAGGTGGAACAGAGCGATGATGGCGCCCTCGAACTCCGTGCCACGACCCGTGTTGATGGTCGTGGGGGAGAAGGCCTTCCACACGATGTTCTCGCAGATGTTGGTGGCGATGAAGAGCGAGATGCCCGAGCCCAGTCCGTAGCCCTTCTGCAGCATCTCGTCCAGGATGATGACAAGCACGCCGGCGCACAGGAGCTGCACGATGATGAGGATGGCGTTGAAGGCGCCAATGTCCGAGACGTTACCGTACATGCCCGAAACCACGTAGGCCACAGCCTCGCCAAGCGTGATGAGAATGCCGAAGAGCTTCTGCGCGCCGCTGAACAGCGCGCGGTCCTCCTTGAGCGTCTGGTCCACTTCGATCATCTTGGAACCGGCCAGCAGCTGCATGACGAGACCCGAGGTCACGATAGGGCTGATGCCCAGCTCCATGAGCGTGCCGCGGTTCGAGGCCAGGATCACGCGCATCCAATACAGGGGGTCCGACGACTTGGACGTCTGGATGCCGTAGAGCGGGATCTGGCAGCACACGAGGAAGATGAAGAGCGTGATGATCGTCCACAGCACTTTCTCGCGGAACGGGATCTTGCGGTCGGGCTGCGCTACCTCGGGCAGCACGCACATGACAGGCCGGATAAGGTGCAGGAAGCGCATCGTGATCCTTCCGAAGTCCTAAGTAGCTAGTTCTTGCCTCTTGATACTCTTGGGGAATGAACCACACAGAGGATCTTGCTCATAGGGGCCGGGCCCTCTGTGAGCGACACGTATGTCCTGTAGTACCGTCGTACATATGACATTGCAACGAATCAAAGATCATATCCTGCGTTACAGAATTCTTACATATAGTTCTGATTCGTAACATTGTATTGTCATATATAATATAACCATGCATAAGCATTGTAGCTGCGATATTGCATATTGTACATGGAAAAGGTATGTGTAAAAAGTCCGTAAAAAGAGGTAATTACAAGACCTGTGAGAGTACCCTAAAATGTCGAAGGTGGTGACCGCGTGTCACGCGCCGCTTCATGCGCAATCGCACAACGACGTGGATATGCCGACTTGATGGAGACTGCAACGCAGCAGGACTTGTGCACAGCAAGAGCCGTGGCATGCCTCGTGCAGTCGCGCAGCCAGATTACAGCCAGCCAGGCCACTTTGCAGTGTACCATCATCGCGAAAGAAAGAGCCGTCGAACTAAAAGTCGGCGTCGAACTCGTCCTCCTCCTCTTCGACTGCGGCCTGCTTTGCTGCCGACTTGCCTGTTGTATACGACTTAGGAGCTTGGTAAGATCTTCCCAACGCTGACGAACTGGCGCCGAAGGTCGGCTTCGAGCCGATGAGGTTCTGCAGATCCACCTCCTCTTCCTCCTCGAACTCCGAGTAGTCGTTCATTTTGCCGCCCCGCATCAACTGCTCGCAACGATTGATGAGACGTGAGACCGAGTAACTGTCGGTTGCAGCGATCACTTAATGAAGCTCAACGCACCTTTTGTGAGAGTTTCATGGGACCTGAGCTCATCGACATGAGCACGTCGGAAGATCCGCTCGATCTGTCCTTGAAGCTACGGCTCACATGACGATAAGCTACTCAATTCAAAGCGGAAACAGAACCAAAGGGTCGTGTGACAACGTACCTTGAGGATGCAATGCCGAACACCTTCGGTTTCGGTGGGCTTTGTCGCTGGAGGAAGGCCGTCTGCAGCAGCTGTGGGGTACCGACCCTGTCTTCTGTTTCGACTGGCTTGGCGAACTCCGGGCTTGGTGCACGCTGATCTTGCTTTGGTGGAGATGTTGTGGAGGTTTCTTTTCGTGGGCTTGGCGTTTTGCTGCTGCCGCCGCCTCCGCACACTGTCACCAAGAATTCACGGAGCTAAAATACGAGATGTTAGCTCCTGTGGCATGTAGCTGACGCACTTCTTGAATACCTTTCGCTGTGATCGCTGGTTGCCAGGGTCGTGGGCGAGGAATGCTGCCACAAACAAATCGACAAGCGTAGCCGAAGGTATCGCCTTCAGCTGCACAAGTTGCTTCAAATGGGCCGATAGAGCTTTCCACAAATCTATATGTTGAAATGTCAGCATAATGCGTTAGAATCGATGTGCCACCACAGTCAACTCGTTAAAACCACAGAATCTGCTCCCACCAAGTTGTTTTTCCTTGCTGCTCTGGTGCAGTTTGCGAATCTTTTGGTCATTCATGATCCCTTCAAACGCCTTTGATGGGAAGAGCACTGTAGAGCGTAACGAGCGGTTGGTGGTTGGTGATCATCAACGGAATTCCACCGCACAAACTAGGTACACTGCAGTCAACAACGTGGCCTTAGTTAAGTAAGCACTTACCCGGCCCAACATCCCGTGAAATGTCAAGAATCAGCTCGAAGCAAATATCCGAGCCGAAGAATGCAATCTGCGCCTTACGTCCTCCCACCGCCATCCTGGCACACAAAACAGAGTATCATCAGGGAGTTGAATGAAGAAAGCTGCAGTCCAGGCCTATGCGTACTTCAGCAGCTCGCGCTTCGACTCATTTGACGATCCTGTATCAGTGGGCCTGCCCAGCGTGTCTCCTTCAGTTGCACCTTCCTCGACCCGGCTTATTAGAGCTCCAAGTGCCTTCACTCGATCTACTGGCGATAGTTTTTCGGTGATTGATGCCGTACTTATCTACAAGTGGCAGCAACACGTTTTTCAATTTCGAACACCAAACGAGTTTGCAGAGGGTCAGTCTCAGACTTACTTCTTCAGCTGCTGGGCTTGTAGGTTCAGTTGGGCGCGCGTGGTTTTCCACTACAGCAGCGACATCGTTCTTCATAATTGTATCGTTGGCGCTTGAAACGGTTTGCTTGGTTTCTACAGCTGGCTGAATGCTGCTTGCGGATAAGTCGAAATCGTCACTTTGCATGCTTGTTAGCAGCATGTCATCTTCGGCCATCAGTGCATTGATTCGCTTCGAAGCTGGCGGTGTAAAAGGCTCCAACAAGTCCATGCTATAAGAAATCGGCGATGGCGGAGATTCAGGTACTTCAGTTGAAGCCGCCTCGATGTCATTTTCTTGTACTGTCTCAACTGGTGCTTTGACAGCGTCTGAAGCAGATGTGCTCGTGGTGGAAAGATTCGCATCCATCCTGTCGAGAGCGAAGTTACCGATCTCGCTGTCTTGGCTTAGACTCTGCTCAGCATCTACGGTGTCCTTTTTAAAAGTAGTTCGAGGCACGACCTCAATGCCCACAATGTTCTTGTTGGCAGTAATTTCGTCAGCAACTATTTCTTTCGTGTCGAGTAGACTTTCAACCGCGACACCGGGAATGCTGGTGTTGTTTGTGGGATCAGGTTGGCTTGGAGAGCTGATACTGTCTACGCTCAGCGAAAAATCACCTCCTTCGCTCACTGTAGATTTTTCGTCTGGCGGAGTAGCTTCCTTACTACGAAGTTCATCATTCACTTCATGCCATGGTAACTCATCTGAACCCTCAACACTTCTCTCAATAACGCTAGGTCTTGACACAAAAGACTCTGGAATGCTACTCGCTGGAAGCTCTGGAATATTTGTTTCTTTGACAAAAGCTTCTGGAGCAATAGCATTTCCTTGATTCTCAACGGGTCGGTCTACCTGCACTCGGGAATACAATGTGCCACTAACAGAAGTAACAACTGTGACGGGCGCTGCTGGCGAGGTTGCAATCTTGGCGGGAGGAGTGCTCGTAGGTGGATCAGAAGGATTTGCTCGAGAACCCGCGGCTGTAGCAGAGATCACCAAGGAACTGGTATTAGCACCAGCACTACCGTTTTCACGTTCACAATTAATATTGGACCCTCGAACGTTCACTTTGCCTGGTATCATTGGACTTGTTCCACTCGAAGAAATCGGTTCATTGGCCTCGGGAATAGGGTATAGTGACCCAGTCACCAACGTTGGCAATTCTTCAAGCCTTTTACCCGGTTGATTGAGCATTTCTTCACGTGCTTCGTTGCGAATAAGCACGATCGGTGGCGCTGCGCGTAGCTGCTCCATTTCTGAATAAGTTGCTGTCTGTGAGATAGCACCTCCAGGTGTAGAGGCCAAGTTCCCAGGTGCAACTCGAGATTGATCGCGCGGCATCACTGCGGGCTGGTTTCTGTTGATATTTTGTTTGAAATCGGTGTAGTCGTTTCCAGCATTTGTGTTTGCCTGATAACGCTCGGCCATTGTGGTTGAATTAAAAAGTGCAGACCTCTCGTTGAATTCTCGTGGAACCTCATCAATAAAGTCGCCTTCAAACGTTTCGTCAGCTGAATATGCCTGATTTGGTCTTCGTTGTCTGACTTCAGGATAGTACGACCGTGTCGGCGTGTTCATTCGTGTCGGAATCTCCACTCGGATCTGGCGCGCAGGCTTCTCTTCTTCGTACTGTAGGTTCTCTTCGAATGCAAATGAGCTTGGCAGCGCGGCAGAACAAAAGTAAGTGACGGCTACGTGGAACTTAAATCTGTATCAGAGATAATATTCAAACCTGCTGCCTTCTCGCAGAGCGCGTAGTGCATTCCGTGGCGAGAATGTTTCGGACAACTTTTCTGCGCCATTTGACCGAGTGTTAATGGTTTCGTTTTCACCCCACAATTTAGTCAACCGTACCTGCAAGCTCGTCGTCCAACTCAGGCATCACCTCCAAGTGTTTTGCCGCTTGCTGCTGAAGATAGCCCCTTGCTTCGGAAGCCACCTCGCGAATACTTTGGTCTACCTCATTGGCTGTAGCACAAAGTAACAGTCAACTATTTTCCTTTTGAAACTCGCTCACACACAGATACTTGAAGTACTGTTTTACCTTGATTTGTGTTTTGTGTACGTAAAAGCTCTCTTTCATACAGCTCATTCTGCTCCAAGTTCTCCGCCATTTCCACTTCGTGCCGCTATCGAGAAGGCAATCAATCAGCTCAAAGGTTAATCGTCTACGGCGTAAACAGCAACAAAATCCCACTGCCAACACACCGTCTTTCGGATCAGACCATCCAGCGTCTGCTCCTTCTCAAAGCTCTATCATACCAACGAACACACAACTGTCAGTGATCCAGCAATTAAGTCAAAATAGTAACAGTACCCCACCTTCTTAGCAAGGTATCTCCGTCTCTCCACCGCCCTCTTCTTGTCCTCCAGCTCTCTCAGCCTCTGCACCCGTTGCCGTTGCAGCTGCTCCTGCCACGCAGGATAAATCTGCTCCACCCTGCGGTTGTATCGCGCCTTCTCCTGCGCCACCAGCACGCTGCTGCTCGACTGGTCGCTCTGCAGTCTGCTCCACGTGTCGTGCACCTGCATCTGCGTCTCGTACAGCGAGCGCGTGAGCTCGTCGTTGCGCTTCTTAGCGGCGACCGCGGCGCTCCTCTGTGCCTTCCACTTCTGCTTGTAGCTCTGCAGCGCTACAGCGCTGAACTCGGCCGCTGTCGCCTCCCGAAGCGCCATCCGTTTCTCGATCGCCTGCCGCTGCGCCGTCCTGCCGCAACAGATCAACACAAAACGGTTAGCAGTCTACCCTAGTACATCATGTTAAAAGCTCTTCGACGCACAGCTCCTCGCGCTTGCGCTGCAGGATCTCCATGCGCGCCGCATACTCGACCGACATGTCGATCCGCGCGCGCCTTCTCGTGCGTCAACTTCACCGATCATCACTCTTGATGTGGCCATATGTAAGTAAGTAGTGTAAACTTTACATTGATATTGTGTAAATATTTGTATATTAGTAGCATATTGGACAAATAGTCTACCTTCATGCTTACATTGCGTATTAAACTAAACTATAACATCTACATTGCGAAACTCGTCGAATTTCAAAATTTGTGCGCACACACACCCGTCAGAGGAGGAAAAGGAAGCCAAGTCAAGGGAGATCGATCGAGCGGCCATGCACATCGAGGAGATCATCCTGGACGGCTTCAAGTCGTACGCGACGCGCACGGTCGTGAGCGGGTTTGACCCTCGCTTCAACGCCATCACGGGGCTCAACGGCAGCGGCAAGTCCAACGTACTGGACGCCATCTGCTTCGTGCTGGGCATCACCAACCTGTCGCAGGTGCGCGCCAACAACCTGCAGGAACTCGTGTACAAGCAGGGCCAGGCGGGCGTGACGAAGGCCAGCGTGACCATCGTGTTCAACAACCAGGACGCCAAGGCATCGCCCGTGGGCTACGAGCAGTACGAGCAGATCTCCGTGGCGCGGCAAGTCGTCATCGGCGGCCGCAACAAGTACCTGATCAACGGCCACACGGCTCAAGTGAGCCAGGTGCAGAACCTCTTTCACTCAGTGCAGCTCAACGTCAACAACCCGCACTTCCTCATCATGCAGGGCCGCATCACCAAGGTGCTCAACATGAAGCCGCCCGAGATCCTCGGCATGATCGAGGAGGCGGCTGGCACGAGGATGTACGAGAACAAGAAGCTCGCGGCGCTCAAGACCATGACCAAGAAGGAGAAGAAGGTGGACGAGATCAACAATATCCTGGCCAATGAGATTACCCCCACGCTGGAGAAACTGAGGGCCGAGAAGACGCACTACTTGAAGTGGGCGGCCAATAACACGGAGATGGAGCGTCTGCAGAGGTTCTGTGTGGCACACGACTACCAGAAGGCGCAAGACGCGCTGAATAACACGGCGCAGCATGTGGAGAAGATGCAGCAGGCCCAACGGGCGGCCAAGGAGCAGGAAGCGCAGATTGAACAGGAGATCGAGCAGGTAGAGGATGAAGTCGAGGCACTGCATCAACAAAGAGAGAAAGAGATGGGCAAGGAGTTCCAACAGTTGAAGGACAATGTGGAGAAGATCGGCAAGGAACTGGTCAAGTTCACCACCAAATTGAAACACTGTAAGGCCTCGATTGAGCAGCAGGTGAACGCGGAAGCAGGCATGAACGAGCAGCAAGCGGAGACCGAACAGGCCATGGCCAAACTGGCCAAGGATATTGAAAATGCCAAGAAGAAGGTGAACCAGATCGAGGAGACCTACACAGCCAAGGAAACGGAGGCGAACGACTACCAGCGCCAGATTCAGGCGCTGAATGCTGGTATGGAGCAGAGTGGAGACAGCGATGAGTCTCTGTCTGAGCGTCTAGCGTCGAAGCAACGGGAATTACAGGAGAACAACACCACGACCAAGCAGATCAACCTGAAGCTGAAGCACATGGAGGAAAGCATCAAGCACAAGCGTCGTGAGATTGAGCAGACACGCATGAACAACCGCAGCATGGACGAAGAGCGTAAGCACAAGATCGGCGAGCTGGAGCACATGCAGCGCAAGGTTGATCAGCTCACAAGCAGCTTCAATCCCGACGAAGAGCGTAAACTACACGACCGCGTCCGCGGACTGCAAGATAAGATCGCGCAAGCTGAGAGGAAAGTGGATGAGATCTCATCGGGGCTGTCATCCCGATTGGATTTCAAATACACGGACCCTTACCGTAATTTCAATCGTGAAAGCATTATGGGTGTGCTGGTCAACCTGCTCGAGACGAAGCACGAGTGGTCCGCACTTGCTCTCGAAATTGCCGCAGGCGGAAAACTGTACCAGATCGTGGTGGACAACGAGAAAACTGCAAAGGACATTCTCAAGTTTGGCCGTCTCATGAACCGCGTCACAATCATTCCACTCAACCGCATTTCGCGCAAGACAGTGGATCGGCGCAAGATGGACAAGGCTCGGCAAGTGGCCCAGCAACAAGGAGGTAAAGTCTGGGAGGCGATGGAATTGATCCACTTCAAGCCGGACCTTCTACCAGCGATGGAATACGCTTTTGGCTCCTCTATTATCTGTGAAACAAGTGAGCTTGCAAAGAATGTCACCTTCCACAGAGATATAAAGGTGAAGACGGTGACTCTCGATGGCGATTCGTATGACCCAGCTGGCACTCTTCAAGGAGGTTCTGCACCATCCAGCGGTACTCCAGTCCTTCTGAAGCTTCACCAACTGATCAACCGCACGCGGGAGCTTAGCGATATGCGACGGGAGTACCAGGATTGTTCTCGAGCCCTGGATGACATGAAGCAGGTATGCTGAGATGGACTTAACCAACTGCATGCGATTTAGTGGCTAACTCCATGTATTCGTATGTCTAGGATTCTGGCCACTTTCGCCAGTTGAAGCACCAGATAGAACTGAAGGAGCACGAGCTGCGTTTGCTTGACGAGCGTATCGCTGATAGTGTCTTTGCGCAGCTGGAACGTGACGTTGCTGCTTCAGAAGAGCAATACGCTCAGGATAAAGAGCTCCTGATTACTAAAAAGGAGGCTGTTGTTCAGCTGACCAAGGAGGTGAACGTCCTGGACGCTGATATCGCCAATTTAAAGGAGTCACGCCAGTCGAAAATTGGTGTTCTGGAGAAGCGATTTGCAGAGGCTAAAAAGGAGACCCAAAAGATTGGTGTGCACCTCAAGACTGCTCAGCAGGAACTCTCTGAGCTGGTGCTGGAATCGGAGTCCGCTGAGCAGGAGCTCGCAGGCAACAACGAAAGCGTCTCCAGTATTAAAAAAGAACTAGCTGCGCTCAGTAAGGAGGAGAAGAAGGTGGAGGACAAACTTGCTGAAATTCAGGATACCTACGAGAAGGCTTCGCAAAAGCTGGAAGAGCGACGTAGTAACTTGACTCTGTGCGACCAGCAGCTTAAGGAGCTGGGTGCTCGCCAGAGCTCTCTTTCAAAAAAGAAAAGTGACCTAGAGATCGAACGCAAGAAGGCTGAGCACAAGATTTCTCGAATGGCCAAGGACGAAAGCGATGCCAAGATGATGGTAAAGAAGTTGGAGAAGGCGCACCCGTGGATTGAAACGGAGAAGGAATTCTTCGGGCGCGAACACACTGACTATGATTTCCAGCGACGGGATCCATCGAGCGCGAATCGCCGTCTACTGGAGCTGAAGGAAACGCAGGGTGCTCTGTCCAAGAAGATTAACAAAAAAGTCATGGGCATGATTGAGAAGGCCGAGCAGGAGTACCAAGGCCTGATGAATAAGCGGCACATCATCGAGAACGACAAAGAGAAAATTACGTCAGTCATCAAGGAGCTCGATGCGAAGAAAAACGAGGCCCTTCAGACAACATGGGTGAAGGTAAACAAGGACTTCGGCGCCATCTTCGGCACGTTGCTGCCTGGAACGCACGCAAAGCTGGACCCGCCAACAAACGGTAACTTTTGTGTTTACCCTATTACAAACACCAGAGTGCTGTTATTGACTTAATTGTTGTCATGTTAGGAACCATTCTTGATGGACTCCAAGTGCGCGTGTCGTTTGGCGGTGTGTGGAAAGAGAGCTTGACGGAGTTGAGTGGCGGTCAGCGCTCGCTACTTGCGTTGTCGCTCATTTTGTCGCTCTTGCTATTCAAGCCCGCGCCAATGTATATTCTGGACGAAGTTGATGCTGCTCTGGATCTATCGCACACTCAGAATATTGGCCAGATGATTCGGTCACACTTTTCGCATTCACAGTTCATCGTGGTATCACTCAAAGAGGGTATGTTCAACAACGCCAATGTCGTCTTCCGGACCAAGTTCGTCGATGGTGTATCTACGGTAACCCGAACGGTTCCGAAGTCCCGCGCTCGGTAACCAAATCGGAATTGCGAAGTTACTGAAAAACGAATAGCTGGAGCTTGTGAACGAATTCGTTTGCAGATGACACGTTACATTGATTACATGAATGCGCTTGCTACACGCTACCTCTCGCCGCTGAATTGTTTCTCATTTTTGCTTAAATATCTCGCAGACTTAAGAAGTTTTCGTTGTGCAGCGTTGTCGACCTCATCAGTTCTGGTATTTCATCAGGTTTAACTTCGACAGCTCAGGCATTTCCGCCATGGTCGTCGTCTACTTCTCCGTTGACCTGCGATGCAGACAGCATTACGTTGGTCTGCTCGTCTGTTGACGCTGAGCTTATCTCCGAGGCGACCTCAAGATTCTTGTCGGGCGCGGCAGCTTCGTCCTCCAAGACATTAATCTGGGAGGCTGATAATATGATATCCTACTGGTCGTCAGCCGATGGTGGTGGGTTTATAGCCGAGGTAAGTTCCACTTGAGCGTTTAGATCATCCATCTCTTGCTGGTGCTTATCCCGTCGAGCAAGCTCCGTCATCACAATAAACGACATCAGGCCAGCGTCAGGTTTGTCCATGTAGACTTCAGTAAGAGCGTAGCCGAATGCCTTATGCCAGAGTTTCCGAGCGTGTGTGGCGATGGCGCGACGCTGGTCTTCTCGGCTCTGGCGTTGTGCCTTTTTAATGGCATTACGCTTCTCATTGAGGATGCTGAACACTGCGTAGGCCAGGGTCATCATATTCGTGGCGATCGCCGCATTCGTCACCAATCGAACCACGCGTTCATCGAGATATAGCGAACCCATCTTCAAGATCAATCCGCCTGAGGGTATTGGCAAGAGCACTGGTCAGTTGTACACTACTCAACGCAAGATCCGCTTCAAAGCTTTTACGTACAAAACAATGTGATGAAGAGCTGGATGTAAGTCACCCCAGCAAGTGCACTGTCAGACGACTCTCGGTACGGTTGGTAAAACAGCACTGTGGACAGATAAACTAACCTGCTCACAGAACCATCGACACCCCAAGACTGTTAGCAAACACTCAATTACATGTAGTACGCTGATTTAAGAGCGTAATCGGTTCAACGTACAGAACTACAAGGCCACAAATGATCCTGTTCGCGCCAGCCTTCGCAAGCAGGCTGATGATGCAGTTTAGCAAAAGTTTACGGCCGAGGTCCCAAACTTCGAACCACCAGAACGTCGTGCTGTCTGTTGACACGAAACACAACGCCAATAATATGCTTAGGTTTTGAATCCAAGCTGTAGGCAGAATATGCAAGCATTTACATGAATGGTAAATGAACCCCACTTGGGCGACCGTGCTCGGTTCCTACAGCAGAAACACAGACAAGATGAAGTGTGAAAATCTCAGATCCTGTGAAGACTCGTGCCTTGCAAGAGAAAGCTTGTTTGGAGACCCAAGCCTTACCTCCAAGTTTCTATCACGCAGATACTGAGCCAGCATGTCGGTCTCGAAGAGCTGCAGTTTTTCTTCATCCACAACTCGGCCGCGATCGATGATGTCGAGCCGCATTTTGAGAAGCAAACTCTGCTTTAACGATTCTTCAGACGGGTCTTGGATAAACAGGAGAGTATCACTCACGCCGCGAGAGCGCTTGAGCGATATAATCACCCAGAATAACAGCGGTACACCTGAAAACGATTGCGGACACAAACCAGAACATGATGAGATACTGTAGGTAAAGTAGCCCCACAATAAGGACATACCAACGACCCAGAAGATGATCAACACTATACTGAGCGGGAGATAGTATAGCCAGGTGCCTTCGTAGCACAGGTTACTGCGATCGAGGCTCAAGTAGTAATGGTCACCCACTTCATCGCAGTAGAAGGTCCCAATCACCCGCTGACAGAGCATCGGATAGAACAGCAACAAAACCCTAGACAAACAATTGCTATCATTACCAACTGCAACAGCTCATAGCGCGCATGAACAGCAAGACAACGTACCAGAAGAACAACTTGATGCACCTGTTTTGGTAGGCCTTATAGTAGAGTCGCATCCAGACACGAGCACGCCACAGACGAAGATTACTGTGCACAACCATATCCAAGACGTCGTTCGTGATGCGCTGTGATGTTGGACACCTGGGGCTATGAGTGGACAGCGAGGCTCGAAGATGCGTAAGTCGGTCGACCCAATTCAGGGTGCGTGCTGCAACCCGCATGATCGTCCGATAACCTCTTCGAAGTATTGAATCTTGTGGCGAAACGCCAAGCGTTGACTTGAGTCGCTCGATCAAAGTCGATTTGCCCTCCTTTAGACTTGCAGCTCGCACCTTTCGCTCCATCTTGAGCTTCACTACCAACGTTTTCCGCCGTTCTAGGACTGGTGGTGCACGATGCTGCAGATTGAATACTGGTAGGCCACATTTTACACAGTGCCTCGGAAGCGTTGACAGTTTGACACGATATCGCAAAATCCCCCAAGATGTGACCAAGAACACGAGCAGAAGCATCCCTAGCAGAGCAAATAAAGCAAAACTGCAGCAAAGCGATGTCAATAAATGTGGAGACTTTGCATGACAAGGTCAGCAGCATACCGATAGTTCATGAAGTAATCGCGCTTGAACAAGCACTCTGCTGCCGTTGTGTCCACAAAGTTAAAGTCCGCCAAAGAGCAGATGTCCATGAGGCGGCTCATAGTGTCAGGCCATGGGATCTCATATACTTCCTTGAAGCTCCCAATGATCTGGAAGAACCCCAGCATAATTTTGAACTTCTCGGGTCTCCATGATGGAATTTCCACAGGTCTGGGCTCGATCTGAAAGAGATAAGGATTGGGCTTCTTTCCAAATCTTGCACGCTCAGCTACAGTTTGCATCATGGAGCAAACGCGCCGTTCGATATTTGCCTTGGCAGCTTGGAATAGCGCTCGAGTTCTCGATTGGCCAGTGTAGATCTGGAACCGCTTGGCAGCCTGAGCATGACTAACCACTCGTTGTTCAGCTGTGTTCGAGAAAAGATAACAGAGAAACACGAATGCAGCGACTGCGACGATCATGGGTAGCATCGCTAGCATCCTGGTAGTCCGTGCTACCTTTGGGTCTTTGGGATCCGAGCACTCTACAAAGTAACCTCATCAGTCATTCATGTAGGGCAAGGTTCCTCCAACATCAAAGATAAATACGCACGCTTGCACGACCCGCTTGACGCCTTGTAGTAACCATCAGCACAGGTGGCGCACATGATGCCTGAATAGCCAACCGCGCACTGACCTGATAATTGGACAGATGCAGTATTGACAGTGACAGCAGCAGCCTCGGCACATGCAGCATTCGTCTGCAAACCGTACGCGCATCTTCGTTAGTGTCGTAGTACAATGTTTGCAAATATCCACAAGACGCTCAATACTTACTTCGCAAGTATAGTATTCATTCCCGGACAGACAGGAGTAGATTCTGCTTCGGCTCCAATACCTGGAGAATGTCTCTGAGTACTCATTAGCGCATTTGTGGATAAGCGCGGTCATATTGGTTTCATCAATCGACTTGCATGGGTCGTCAGACGACCATGAGTCCGGGTCGTCACAACTGGATGCAGCGTATGTCGATCGAGTCTTCGAAACAAAGTATCCCTGCTGTCGACGAGGAGAAACGACCCCCGTAGATGCCCCGCTCTTCTCGGTTTGTTCACAAGTCGCTCCTGGAGGACACAAGTAGCATTTCTCGCCGTCCAGACTACAGACAACACCAAACAATAGCCACCATTTCAGCGTGTTCTTCGTGCTACAACAAGAAATATTTTGCTGTTACCTGTAGGTCCCTTTTTCACAAGGGAGACAAAGTCTACAAGATATGAGTTAGCCATTAAACTCGACCTCTAGGTATGAAACCCATAGTAAGACTTACCCGTTGACGTTTTCGTAGCCGGGATTGCATTTGTCGACGGTGACATCGACAGTGACGGGCGTTTGCAGAACCGATGATAGCGTACAGTTGACACTCAGCTGATAGGGATCGTCTCTTGATCGAGACAGCACCTCGGCACCCTTGAAAACGATATATCCCCCGTCGACAGAGATCCAAGTTACTGGGGAAAAGGAGAATGGAGCATCTTCACTGGTTGGAAAGGAAGCTTGACACCGTGTCACATTGTCGTAGCTTGCGATTGCACCATAGTAATCACGAACAACAAGCGTGGGCCAGAGTACAGTTGATCCAGGCTTTGTTAAGCTTGTGTTCAAGCTCGCTGATGCATCAGCTGCGTCCAGAGATGATGAAGACGAGGAAATGGTCAACCTTCGAGACGAAGTAGTTGACATTGAGGCAGACCCGGAGCTTGAGTTGGTAGAAGCTGGTACTTCAACTCCTAAGCTCACACCACTAGTTACACTGGCTGGCCACCACCCTTGTTTGATGTCCATAGCACTTGTAGAGATTAAGATCGCACCACTTCCGGTTAGTGTGGTGCAGTCTACACAGTTGAAAGTCAACCACGGATAGTAGACCCAGTAAATGTCGTCTCCTGCTACAGCTACATTTCCCCCAAATTGTGAGCTTTTGCAGCCCATCGATTGAGTTTCCGTCGCCGTATCCTTATCCATGTACATGCCAGCTCCAAAGTCGACGGCTTCATTTTCTTCGAATTGGCTATTGGCCACAGAAAGTGACACGTTGCCTTGAATTGAAATCGCTCCACCAGTATACGCTTCGTTCTTGTCAAATAAGCTTCCTGTCACGGTCAATTCTGTACTCCCTCTCATTGAGATTGCACCGCCAAAGGACCTTGCCGTATTTCCTTTAAAATTGGAATTAGCGAGGGTTATGAGGGCGGATCCTAGTGCATACACGGCCCCACCCTCTCCAGCATCGTTTCCTTCGATTGTTGAGTCTGTAAATGAAGCAATTGCTCTGACAGAAGCATGCAAGCCCCCACCCTGGATGGAAGCAGAATTGTTTCGGATGATTGTCCGCCTCACTGTTACATTAGTTGATCGACTGATCTGAATTGCAGCTCCTTTCGCAGCAGTATTGAATTCGAAAAGTGAATCTTCGATGTCCACGACCGCATCAATCACGTTGAGTGCTCCGCCTTCAGTGCCGGTGTCGCCGTTTCCAGATATGATACAGCCCGTCAGTTGAGCCGTGTTCTTTCTTCCAACGAAAATGGTCGAACCCAATCCGACATTCGTATTGCGGGTAAAATTTGAAGATTTCACCGTGCATGTCACCGTTGCCCCAGGACTCAAGAAAATAGCCCCACCGCGGTCCTGAACAGCATTGAGATCAAAGAAGGACTCATCTACTACCAGCTGACCGCCATCCTTCATATAAATTCCTCCACCATCATAGAAAGCGAAATTATCGTAAAAAAAGCTGTCGGAGATGTCCAAGATGGAATTCACGGCAAAAATTCCAGCTCCAAAGTCGTAGGCAAAGCCACGGTGCAAGGTCGAATTTCTAACGCGCACGTCGGCGTTTGACGAGTAGATTAATCCACCGGAGTACGCTTGTCCGAACTCTAATTTCGAGTTGATGATGTTCAGAGTCGTATTGGCGTTTTCGACGTAGATGAGACCCCCATTCAGAGCCAGCGTGGCTTTCTCGTTGCTGACAAGTTGAGAATCAGTGATCGTGACGGTACCCTTCGTAATATACAGTGAACCACCTTGTACACCT
The DNA here is from genome assembly GCA_001314375.1 of Phytophthora podocarpi. NCBI lineage: Eukaryota > Oomycota > Peronosporomycetes > Peronosporales > Peronosporaceae > Phytophthora > Phytophthora podocarpi. The sequence goes on along the minus strand of KQ473456.1, from coordinate 87,153 downwards.
AACTCGTTTTTAACCACAGTGTTGTTGATGAAATCCCAATTGCTGAGCAGCATCGAACCTTCGCTAAGCACTGCAATTGCTCCACCAGACTTTGCGATATTCTCCCGCAGAATAGTATTCGATCCAACGATATTCGTAAGCGACAACATTATACCCCCACCGACGCCTGCCGAGTTTCCCGTCAGTGAGCAATTACTCATGGAAAGGGTATTACTACCTCCTTGTCCTCCACCAGATCCTATTCCACCACCACTACCCGACTGCAAAGCCTTGTTCTTGACGAAGGAGCAGTTTGTCAAGTCCAAGTCGCTGGTGTAGCTGGTATAGATGCCACCTCCACTTGACGCATTTCCGTTCTGAAACAAAGCATCCGTCAGTACAAACGTCGCGCCATCGACGTATATCCCAGCCCCCCGATCAGCTATTCCATCTAGCAATGCAAGTCCACTGGCTTCCACTCGACTAGAAGGTGCGATATACACACCGCCACCATATCCTTGAGACGATGAAGACACAGTTGTTGCATTGTTACCTTGAAACAATGCTTGAGGAGAGCTGTCACTCTGTTTTAGTATGGCTGACACCCCCGTTGCGAATATACCTCCCCCAAGTGGAGCTGTGTTGGCCAACACAGAAAGATCGTCATGCCAGATTGTAGCGTCCGCGATACCGATTCCACCTCCAGTTTCCTCAGCCACATTCGCCAATACGACAGAATCGATCAAAATGCACACCGAACCAGTCTGTATGGCAACACCCCCACCAAAAATGGCAGAGTTGTTTACTATCGAGCACCCGTGGATGGTAGCGGATTTGCTATCGATAGCTATTCCACCAGCAGAGTCAGCGTTTCCTGAAGACACCAGCAATCGCTCGATGGAGCACAGTCCACTCAGGAACATATTTCCACCTGCGTCAAACGCCTGATTTTCTGAAATTTGTGAAGACGAAGATTGAGTCTTTGCCAGAACTTTGCTCTTGTTTAGATAAATTCCGGCTCCAACATTTGAACTGCATCGCGCGACAGAGACATCATCGTGAATAATAGTCGATATCTCCACGTAAGCTCCACCTCCTAACAAAGCACTCCTATCATCCGCAATGTGTGTCTTTGTTAATTGGACGGTTGAAGTTGTTACGTAGAGACCTCCTCCATTTTCAGTTGCGTACGAGTTGGATAACGTGCAGTTTTCGATGACAAGATCCGAGTCCGCCACGTACGCGGCCCCTCCCTCTTTTGCATCGCAATCGTCGATGTTAATCCCAACGACTGTTGTTTCTCTTGTCAAGTACATGCCCCCTCCGTGACTACTTCCACTGCAGGCCTCAATCGCCATGTTGCCTGAAATGGAGCTGGCGATAGCAAACCAACCTCCTCCATCCGGGGCTGTATTAAGCTTCACAGAAACAGCCTCCACAGTAACTTGACTATCTTTCACCCAAATTCCACCCCCAGCCACGTTGGCTGAGCATTTTGTAAGGTCAGTGCTTTCTAGGCTGAGTGTTGCATTCTCCACATACATGCACCCTCCACGTGGAGCGTTGTTGAACTCTTGCTTGACATTGTTCACAGTAGCATCTCCCATAACAAAAAATGCGCCACCGTTTTTGGTCGCTGTATTACTGAGGCAACGAGTGCCAACCACACCTCCCATGGTGCCTGTGCTTATCCAGATCGCACCTCCATCCACCGCAGTGTTTTCCGTAATTAGGACGGACCCTTTGCAAGTCAGATGCGAGTTGCTCAACACCAGGCCACCACCTTGCTGTGCCTCGTTTTCGTGAATGATCATGTTCATCCACTCGACAGTACTATCCACAATAGCAACACCACCGGCAGACACGTTCGCATATCCATTTTCAACGTCAATGCCCTGAAGACTTGCCTGTGCGTCGTAGATATACATTCCAGCTCCATTTACTGCACATCGTACATGTATCAGACAAGTAAGCAAATACAGAGCACAGCTATTTGAAACAGGGAAAACGACTGCAAGTACTTACATGCTGTATTCCCTGTGATTGTAGACGGAGACACCTCTTGATTGTCAAAGGTAATACTGATAGTACCGGACACATACACACCGCCGCCTGTAGCTCCTGCTTCGTTACTTTGAATGGGAGTTGATTTAGCGACAAACGTTGACGTACCACCTAGAGCCAACCCTCCACCAGCGACTTCTGCGGTGTTGTTGGAAACGACGCAACCCTCCATCGTCAGCGCGCCATTGTCCATGGCAAGACCACCTCCACTTGCTGCGTTGTTACTGGACAGATGCACACCTTTGAGCGAGACAACGCCATTAACGAAAACTCCCCCTCCACTCACTGATGCAGAATTATCGGCGAGCTCAGTATCCGTTGTTGACAAAGAAACAGTTCCTCGCAAGGCCACTGCACCACCATGAGCAGCAGTACTTTTGGTCACATTCGATTCAATCATGGAAGCATTCGAGCCCTCGAGGTAGATGGCTCCTCCTTCAATACCGGCAGAGCATTTAACAATGGCCACTTGGTAAAGAGAGATGTCGCTACCACTGGCATAGATTACGCCACCATTCTGATTGGCGCTGGCATCAGTGATAAGCATATTTGTGCCACTAAAATCCCCATCCGCAATTTTAAACGCGCCTCCGTCTGTCTCTATACACTGTTGCAACTTGAGACCTTCCACTACCATCGTGGAGGACGTGGTGCGAAGAAAGCGCGATAATTTCTCGCAATTAATACTCGTCCAATACGGGCCTTTCAAGGTGGTGATCGTTAAGTCTGTCGAGTGTAATTCCAGGTCGCGATTCAGAGAACCAGAATATGTTCCAGGGTATACCAGAATGGCACTTCCTTTCGTGCTTAACTCCAGCGCACGGGCAATTGTTTTGACAGCTTTTGAAGCTGTTCCATTTTCGCTTACGTTCATCATTTGGCCCGTTCCTTGTAAATCATTGCCAAATTCTCCCGAGACAACGACAACTGTAGCGGGATCCATATCACACACCGAGTGACGGCATCGTCGCGGATCCGAACAGCATACAATACGATTATTACAGCCTTCGCCTGTAAATCCAACGCTGCACTTGCAGCTCCCATCACTTTGACTGCGTCCGTGGCCAGAGCATGCAACGCCATCTCCTGGTGGAGGAATCCTAGTGCTCTCTGTTGTTCCATCGATCTCGTACTGCATTTCAAACCCCTTCGCCGTGACGCTAGCATCGCTAGTGAATACAATGATGATTGAAGACTTTGCTTGGTAGACAAAACGCCCTGTTCGCACACAACCGCCTTTCCACAGACGCTCCTCTGTCAGTGCGTCAAGGATTTCCACGTAGTCATGATCGCATTCCAGCTCGAAAGAAGAAAACTGCATAAAAACACAGACAGCACACGTTCAATATCCTACTTTGACGTGAAAACAAACTATGTCATCAAGTACGTACCGTCAGAGTGATGTAGGAATACGAACTCATGGGGTTAATTCTCCATCGCTTCTTAACGCTGTTCGCATAGTTGAGCTCGCGGATATGACCCGAGTTGCCGTGGCAATTAGCGTGAGTTGTGGTATCCGAAGGGTCTAATGTCGTCACGGAGACTGCACTACTGAGCACTGACCCAGTAGAAGTCCAAATTGCATACGAAGCTGCTGTAGAAAGTGTCACGGTGTCTGCAAAGTTTGAGCCTGCCGTTGTACCTACCTCGGCTCCGTCTCGAACGATGTGGTACATCGTAGCCCCAGGGTACGGATACCACAAGAGCTCCACCGAGTTGTGTGACACTGCAATCAAAGTAGTACACAAGGAAGGTAAGTTACTTAGTACTCTGATAGAAAATGTTGAACCTGAAAGGCTTCCCTTACCACATCCGATCTGAGGCGTTGACGGCGTGTCTGTGCTGGAAGAAGTTCGTGCATATTTGGTCAAACTTAAGGGACTGGCATCTCCGAACGTGTTCTGTGCTGTCTGTTCACTCACAAGCAAAAAAAATATATCAAAATCTTGGTACATCTGTGCAGTAATTGTGGCACCATGGTTCTTACCACCGAAATTGAATATGAGGTTGATACGTTCAACGAAGTCAAACGAGTGAACGTGTCAGGTGTAGTGAAAGTTACGGAGGCCGTTGGGTCATTAGTCACCGTCGCAGTGATCGTGTAACCATCGATCGTGTCTCCTCCAGTATCGGTCGGTAGTTCCCACGCACACTCAATGGTATCGAAGCCAACAGCTAGAATCGTAAGGTTCTGGGGTGCACTGGGGGCGGTGACACTTCGAGTGGAGAATGTTAAGACAGCACTTGGGGGCGACTCTCCGACATCATTCCAAGCTGTAACATAAGCCCAATACGTCAAACTGGATTTTAGCTGGTTAATTGTAGCCGTTCGCAACAAATCAGTGTAAACTTCGGCAAAGGGACCATCCTTGGACTTGTCAGACATCCATAAAGAGTACTCTTTCAGCGGAACACCTCCTGAATCTACAGGTGCTCCCCACGATAGCGAAACGGATCCACCAGTTAGTGCACCACGAGTCAGTTCGACTGGAGCACTTGGAACGGTTCCGCTTATCGTCTCAACTGCAAATGTGGAGGAGATCACGCCACTGGTGTATTTAGTAGTTGGGCGAATTTGAATTCCATACAGAGTTTCCGGATCCATGTTTCCCACAACAACACTTGAAAATATCGCTGCAGTCTCGAGTCGCCGATGGACAATTTCCGTCAGCCTTCTCGCTCCGTCACGAGGGCTGCTTAAAATACCATCTTCTAAGCTCGCGTACGAGATATTGACGGTATTGTCTCGATCTAGATAAATGTTGTAGGTCATGTCACTCGATGTTGCTCCACCTAGATCGATTGGCTCACCAAATGAGATTTCTGCTGCCCCTCCGGTGGTCATCTGTATTGTCACGTCAATTGCACCTACTGGGGGTGATATCGCCTTAGTCTTAAAAGTTGCAATTGCACTTTCGGGACCAAGACCGTACGAATTGTTGGCGCGAACTACGATATCATAACTCGACTCTGCCAGTAATCTGTAGAAGACACAGGATGTCGTATTAGTCTTCAAAGTCGTCCTGCCAGATCCATCCAAATTGGAGGCGATTGTAGCATAGAAACCAGTCACTTCAGACCCGCCATTATCAGCAGGATAGTCCCATGACACCTGTAACATGCCTCCCGTAGCGTTAACGTAAGTGGCTGGTTCGCAGGATCCAGGTGGAGACTTGTTGATTGTTCGGACAACTTTCACTGAAGAGTTCACCGAGTCGAAATATCCATTGTTGACAGATGTCAAGAAGGCATAGTCGGTCACGGATTTCAGGTGGGCGACTGACGCTTGGTGCTTGGGTCCTATGTAGCTAAGCTGCCAAGGATCTGCTGTTCCGTTTCGCTTATAGTACAGTCGATACCACTGGATATTGTTGCCTCCTGTGTCGTGTGGGTCAATCAAGTTCACCGTGATACCACCACCTGTTGTCCTGTACGTCACTAACCGTGGTGCACCAGGAGCTGTATAGCTCGTCGTTTGATACGTTCCGTTTGGTCCAGTGACAGCTCGTCCAAAGTTGCAAAGTGATATGGAATTTAGTGCCACTGCACTAACGTTGTAGCTTGTCTCGGACTTCAACCCCGACACAGACACAAACGCCCTGATTTGAAGATAGTTCGCTTTGGAGATAGACTTCACATAGGACTCCTCGTCCAGCTTCTCTCCATTCCAGTATAGAGAAAAGTCCAAGACTGGAATACCACCTGTGACCAAATGACATCAAAGCCTCACCATGTTAGCATAATATCAACAGTTGGAAGTTAAATAATGACGGTACCAGTGTCTTCAGGTGAGAGCAGCGTAACGTTTATCATTCCTCCGGTGGATATTGACAACTTGGGAGCAGGAGGGAGGTCCGGCAGGGTTGGTTCTGAGGTGTTTAACAGACTGAAGGTTGTAACTTGGCCCACAATTTTTCCCGGTTGGCTCACTATGGAAGCCGTTGAGAGAGTGTACTTCAGTAAAAGAGTTCCAGATGCCGCATTGGACATGTCGTCGACTACAAGCACAACATCCTAGCGAAAACGACAAAATATTAGCAGAGTGTAAGGGCCACCACAAAATGTAGTCAAGACCAATACGGACCTGAATGGAGATGACTGAACCAACAGACAACCAACTTGATAGATCAACAGATGTGCGCACAAGTCGAGATCCCTCTGCGATCGACAGTTTTCCCGGAAGGCTAACGGATAGTACTGAGTTTTCAGCAAAGACAAGAAACTCATATGCAGTACTTGCGTTTAGCGCTGTCACCGGAGAAAATAACGGATTCAAGTTCGGAGACGCTTTCGCAGATAAAAACCACGGTCGTGAAGAACTTCTAGCGAAGATAGCGTATGAAGAAATGTTTGTACCCCCTAAATCAAACAAAAACGAAGTCAGAATAAAATACAGACATCTGACAACGCTCAGATAGTTCCTAGTACCTGTGTCGAGTGGAGGTTTCCAGCTGAGAAATACTTTTCCTCCTGTCGCTGTTTTGTAGGGGTCTGGGCTAAGGATAAGTGGACCTGGTTGTGTGACAACTGTCGTAGAAAACGTGAATGAAGCACTCGTATCACCCCACCCATCCTTGTCACTGACTGTGTTCCCTGCCTATCGTAATACAATGCACGACAATAGCTTTAGCAACACAACAACGAGCTATCCACTTCATAAGTTACCTGAACAGCGAAAGGGTACGTTGTGCTTGCATTTAACCCGTAAATGATTGCACGTGCTGTTGGCTGCAAGTTCTCAGCAGCAACCTACAGTACAACACAAAGAGCCATCTTAGATTTGCACACCCTCAAGGCTCTGGAGTCGAGACTTACCTGAGGGACCCCAAGTTTATCAACGATGTAAACGCGGTACTTGCTAATAGGGATTCCACCCGTGTCGTCAGGAGCAGACCAGGTGAGCGATATCCGGCCTCCAGTTCGTGACTCGACAGACACCAACGTGACTGATCCGGGAAGTGACGGGGCAGTGGTTGAAAACTCGGTAGCGCTGCTGAAAATTCCCAAACCAAATGCGCTACTAGCAGCAATGGTGATGTTGTAGGTTGTGGAGGCTACCAAGTTTCCAATCGTAAACGTTGGCGTCACCGCTTTCTTAAAATCAAGCGAGCTCGTGTCGGTACTGAGACGCACCACATAGTTTAATATTGATCCAGACGCACTGCCATTATGGGCAGGAAAGTCTGATGCAAAATTAGCTGATCCACCGGTTACCGACAGTAGTTCTGGTGGTGGACACGTGCCAGGATCAGACACGTCTCCATCGTCAAGAATCGTAACCCGAGTAAGAGGCTGTCGAAGGATGGCTCCACCGCTCGCTACCGTCATTCGAATGAAAAAATATTCATCTGGGAATTCAAAAGTCTTGTCGTTAATGATGGAAAACGTCAAGGTGGCTTTCGTGACGTCATTGTCCATGATTACAGGAGCTGCAGTCTTGCGATAATCGATGTCCGGTGTTGCCGTTCCACCCCAAAACTCAAAAGCGAGTGAAATGCTGGTACTTTTGCCATATTCACGAATAATTGTGACAGACCCAGTTCGTGCGTCTTCAAGAAATGAATAAGCTGGCTTTTCAAAACTGACAAAGCCAGCGTCGCCATCATCCACAATGGTTACTGTTGCTACGTTGCTGCTTCCGATTTTCGGCGTGCCTTCTGGAAGGGATGATGCAACACCAGTTATACGGATAGCGAACGTCTCCCCGGGATACTCATAGTCCGAGTCGTTAATGATGAGGATCACGATTGAGTTTTGGTTTTGGAGCGGCTCAAACACGATCGTCCCCGTCGTACTGCTAGAATCTTTAGTAACTGCAAAATCAGAGCCTATGGCTGCAGGACGAGGTCCTGTGGACTCTGTCCTATAAGAAAGCGTAATACGACCACTAAGACCCGAGGTTCGCTGCACCACGACAGCTACTTGAGTTGCGTTCTCGAGAACCGATACGCTGGTTTGATCAAAATTGAATTCGCCAGCGGCGTCAGGCTGTGTCATTGCGGTACGAATAGGACTCCACGTGCCGTTCCCATTCTTGTTTACCGCACGAACAGAAATGTCGTAGGAACTGTTGTAAGCGAGTTGAGTCGCTGTGTAAGTAAGGTTAACGGTCGGGTTGGTCGCATCTGTAGTCGAGTTCACAATTCTGACCTCGTACGACAGATCCAGGCTTCCGCCAGTATCAGCTGGTGGGCTCCACAAAAAAGACAGTGTTGTGCCTGTAGCGCCTACAGAAACAGGAGCCGTCAGAACTGGCCCTGGCTGATTTAACGGCGTTGTTTCAATCGTGACGATATCGCTTTGGGGTCCTTCGCCAGCCAAATTGACAGCAGAGCACACAACAGGGTACTTCGACAATGCACTTACGCCAAAAAATGTGTAGCTTGTTGGAACTCCAACAATCACCTTCAACGTCACCTTTAATTTCGCTACACCGAGGATATACCCGTATACTTTCATGTCAGTGACTGGAGATCCTCCCGTAAACCGCGGTGGTTCCATTTGAATCGTGAAGTTTCCGCCGTAAACAGACACAACAAGTGGCTTCTTCGGACTATTTGGGACGGACAGTGAGGTCGTTGTCAAAATGGCAGTCACGTCTTCACTTGTACCGATGTCATTAAAGGCCTTCACGTAGCCAGTATACGCAGTGCTAGCGGTAAGTCCTGTAAAGAGATAGAATGAGGAAGTCCTAGTAACTCTCTCCACTAGCGTCGATCCAAGCATGAGCTTCACTTCATACGATGTTATCGGCACTCCACCTGTATCTCCATCAGCAATCCACGAGACGTTCAGAAAACTAGAGCCTGGGGTGGCAGTTAAGGACTGTGCCCTCTGTGGCTTCGTGGCCACCGTTGTTTTCGCAGGACATTCTTTGCTGGTCAGAGAAACCATTAAATTCTGAGCAATAGCTCGCACCGTATAGTTGTAGCTCGTGCTAGCTACCAAACGGTCTTTGTTAATAAAGTTCCTTGTATCTGCAGATAACGTTCCGCTCACAAGCTCTCCGTTACGATATACCATGTACCCAACTATGGGCTGTCCTCCGGTGTCAACCGAGCGATCCCATCCAATCGTGATTGCACCTCCAGTATTATAGGTCAATTGCCGAACATTTAAGGGTGCCGACGGAAAAGTAATCATGTCTGTCGTCGCCACAAGAGGTGAACTAAGTGGGCTGTTGCCAGCAGCATTCGATGTCATGATCGTGTACAAGTACCTGGTACTCGCTGTTAGATCGTTGTGTACGAATGAAAGTACACTCGCGTTGATAGTCGAAAAGAGCACACTGGAAGTCTCAGCAGCATCAATACGGTAGAGTATATATCCTGTAAGCGGAATGCCTCCTTGATCTTTCGGTGGTATCCAAACCAGCTCGATAATTCCGCCTGTATAACGCCCAACAAGAAGCTGTGGTGCTGTTCGTGGAGGCGTTGCAATTGTCGTGGAGATTTGCATTACTGAACTCCATGCCTGAAGTGACGAGTCGAAGCAATTCGACACCTCCAGGTACGCAACTACCTGTATGCTGTACTTTGTATCAGCAATGAGTCCGTACACAGTTCCTTGTCGTGATGGTATACCTTTTCCGTCGTACCCAATCGCATTGGCCGGACTCCAATTAATTGAGACAATTTTTATCGTGTAACCTGTAATATCCCGCCCACCAACATCGAGCGGTTCATTCCACGCCAGCGTTATCGCACCTCCAGTCTTGTCAATTACCTCAACATCCATTGGAGCGCTCGGAAGCGACTTTGACAGCGTCTGGTTAGATTTGATCGGGCTGTACGCACTCGGGCCCACCGAGTTTACCACTTGATATTTGATGTGGTAGGTTGTTTGGTACCTTAATCGGTACACGGTGTGCTCACGAGATGCACCGCTGTAAACAGAGGCAAATTCAGCATCGCCATCCGCCCGCATGAAAATCCAGTACTCCTGAATATTGGATCCACCGATGTTCACTGGATCAAACATTTCGATCGTCATGGCCCCTGCACTGGCCCACGACACAGTAGCTATTGGTGGCATATCTGGGTAGTCAGGGCTAGACGTAGAAATTGTTATCTCCTCAGAAAATTCACCCTGAGTCACAAATGCTGACGATGCTTGGACTTGGATCGTGTAGGATGCCAAGGCAAGCAGCTGCTTGATAGCGCATACGTTCGGCACAGAACATGATATCGATGGGAATAGCGATCGCGTACTGGTAGTGGTTCCCGTCACCTTGTATATCGTGTAGGCAATGATCGGAGACCCACCGTCATCCAATGGGGGATCCCACTGAATGAGTACACTAGAACTTGATGCACTCACTATCTGAATGTTGCGGGGCACAGTCGGTGTCGTTGCGGGGCGTGTTGCGAGCAACAAAGGCGTACTCTCTATTCCAGGTCCCGCATAATTCACAGCTTGTACAGATGTGCGGTAGGTTGTCGATTGGTCCAGCCCGTAGACACTGATTGTTGGTGATTGGGATTCTTGAGCGATCACCAGCTCAGTACCCACCCTCATCCTCACCAAATAACTCAGCGTGATATCTGCACCTCCATGATCCACAGGTGGTGTCCACTGGAGACCCATCGCTCCACCAGTAACAAAGGTAGTCTGAACATTTAAGCACTGCTTAGGCTGTGAGATATCTCCGTTGTCAAGTGCAGTCACGGTTGAGGTAGTGTACGTCCCATTTAACACTCCGCCTCCGAGAATTTTAAAACCAATCATGATACTGTCGGCAACGTATTGGAAATCAATATCGTCGATAACGTTAACCGAGACGGTCTGTTGTGTGACTCCCTCTTCAAATACGATGGTTGAATCAGGCAAATGAAATCGGTCTGTCACACTTGCGTTATTAGCAACTACCGTCTGGAGAACGGCTCTTGGACTGCTCCCACCAGTTCGGGTAAGAGTAAGGAAAACAGTCCCGCAATTCTCCAATACCATGAGCGCTGGTTCAGCGAACGAAATAAATCCAGCGTCACCATCGTCTCCTAAGCGAACACGGGTAGTAGTTTGTAGCTGAGTGTTGGTATCTGTGACGACTAATTGAAAAGAAATGTCAGGGTTGTACACCGTGTCACTGAGGATCGTAACATCCACAAAACTGGATTGGACGTTTGGCGTCAGTGTCATCGTTCCTGCCGTTTGTAGGTAGTTAACTTGCCCCACTGCTGACTCAGTAAGTGTTTTAAACGAGAAGGAAACATTTCCATACGATCCATTCACTCGATCAATTGGTACAGAGACAACCCCGGCATCTTCCTTCACGGTCATCTCCGAGGATGCCGCAACAATCACCCCTTCAAAAGGCTGATCAGTGGCTATCAGAAGAGATGAGCTAGCACTCCCAACAAGAGAGGTGCTCGTTATTGCCACCACGCTTACACTATAGTAGGACGAATACTGCAAATCTTGAATCAGAACCGTGTTGGAATCAGTCCTCGTCACCTGTTTCGTTTCTTCTTGCACACCATCACTGCTGCACTTGAAATAAGTTACGTCATACTGAATACGTTCGTCTCCGCCTGTATCCTGAACCGCATCCCAAGTCAGCGCCATTTGACTGAATGTGACGGATACCATCTGCAGGTTGTCAACTTGTCCTGGTGTTGAGATCGAGGCTGTTGTGACTTTTAATGCAACGCTTTTCGTTTCAGCTATTGAGTTCTTGGCAGAAACACTGAATGTGTAGTCTGTCTCCGCTGCTAATCCGTAGATCGTCACATCCCACCCGTCCAAACCAAAAGTATACACGTTGGTGCTACCCCTGTACAAAATTAATATGACATCCTCCCCACCTCTGTAGGTTGGATTTTCAACGTGAATGTCGACGCGTCCACCTAGAATATCAGTCGCTGTAGGCTTCGGAGGGGCACCAGGGGTATCTGGAGGACCCGTTTGAACTTCAAATCTCACAAGAATGCTTTCACCTTCGTCGTTCAGAGCTTTTCCAGACAATTGATAATCCGTATTGGCTTCAAGATTCCAAAAGGTGTAGGATGACGCATTCGTAGTTAAACTCTCGATTGTGGCTGACTGATCTGCACTGAGTAGTGTAATCATATACGTATTGATCGGAATGCCGCCAGTATATTCAGGTGTCTCCCACGAAACTTCAAGCCGTCCTCCGAAGGGGATTACACTTCCAAATACTGGTGGGTCTGAAGTCGTAGGGAATTCCGTCTCAGCCCATATAGAGGTCGGGTAGCCACTGTATAAACCGTTGAGAGCGGCAATTGTGTAAGTATAACCGGTCAATGCGCTCAGACCAGAACGGTCTTCAAACGTGGTGCTAGTTGAGAAGTAACTACTAGGACGTCCAGCCCGAAAAATTTCATAACGCCCGATTTGTCGTCCACCGGTGTCGAGAGGTGGGTCCCATATAAGAGTTATACTGCCACCACTAACTTGTTCGAGACGGAAGCTTTGTACTTGAGTCGGTCTCGAAGCGGCTAGCGTGGATGTCGTAAGAATCCCGCTTCGCATGCTAGATCCATCTTGATTCGTAGCCGTAATCGCGTAACTATAATTTGTGCTTTCAGAAAGTCCATAGTGCGTGAAATTCGTTACGTCAGACGGAAGATTGCCCAGCACATCAAAACCATTGGAGCTAGTTGCTACCAATTCGACATAATATCCTAGTAGTTCCACTCCGGCCAAGTCATCCGGAACACTCCATCCGATCGTAATAGCTCCACCCGTTGCAGACACGGAAAAAGGCTGACCTGGGGGAGCGAGAGGGCTGTAGGCGAGCGTCGATACTTCCAAGAACGAGCTCATTTCGTACAAGTCAGGATCAACACAAAAGCTAGCGTCATTGAGTGCAACAACAGCAAACGCATATGCCGTATATCTTGTCAGTCCTCTGACTATGAAGCTTCGGTCCTTCGAATCTTGCCCGTCGTATAAAGTGAAATATCCGCCCTTAGAAGCGTCATACATGTACTTCTGGTAAACGATGTAGCCAACCACGTCAGAAGCTCCACCGAAATCAGCAGGTGGGTCCCATTCAAGCTTAATGTTGCCTGCTGTCACAGAAGAAGAGTGCAAGTTAAGAGGTGGCGATGGTAAGTCAATAATTGCGCTGGTTTGGGGAATCGCGTGCTCTCCGGGTGGGCTATCACCCTGTACATAGCACCATACATTAGTGTCAGCATCGATTTATTTGAGTGATTGAGATTGGAAGGAAACGTACCATAGCGTTGGAGAAGACTGCATACACTTCGTAGCTTGTGCTAGCTAATAGGTTACTGGTGGTACAAGTAGGAGTCGCATGATCAAATACCTCACGATCACAAGCAACCACAAACGTCCCATCCGTAGTTGAATCGGTATCGGTAGCCTTACGAAAATAAAGCACATAGTGCGTTAAAGGCATCCCTCCTGTGTCCTTGGGTCGGTTCATCGAGAATACCAACGTTCCTCCGCGAGGTTGCCCTACAAGTGTTGGAGCTGATGGTTTGTCTGGGGCTACTCCAATTGCAGTTGTAACGCTGATCTGCGCTGCAGATGTTGCACCCACAGTATTCGGAAATGCCTCTGTAATACTGGAGACGTAGCAGATATAGTCGCTGGAAGCATCAAGACCGTCCACAGCAAATAGTAAAAATGAGGCATTGACCGATTCCGACATCACCAAATTTCCATCCGTATCCTCGACAGAAAGATGATAGCCTACAATTGGACTTCCGCCATCATCCTGAGGTGGTTTCCACGTCAACGTGAACTTTGTGTTTGTCACATCTGTCGCGCCGAATAAAAGCGGAGTGCTCGGAGGAGAAACATCACTTGTCGCTACTGCAATAGCACCAGAGTATCCACCCACGCCAAAACCATTCCAAGCTGCGACTTCAACGTTATATATACTTCGTGCAGAAAGCCCTGACAGGGTAAAAAGCGATTGTGTCGTATTGTAGACGCTAGGAAACGATTCCAAACTGACAGTTGTGACACGAACCAAGTACCCAGAAATGACAACATCGTCCGAAACAGTGTTTGCCCATTCAACTTCGATCTCTCCTCCAGTTGTATAGCCAACAGCAATGCTATCAATTTTTCGGGGAACAGCGTTCGAGATACTTTCGTCATCACGTATAGTCACCTTGTGCGTCACAAGATGGTCGCCGTCGTTTAGTACTGGCTGATCCGTCAAACGAAGGCCAAATGTTTTATCACCATTGATTACGTGGTTGTCGATAAGCTGAATCCAAATCTGTGTGCTACTTTGTTGGTCTGCAAGCACCCCAGTTCCATTCGCAGGAACGTAATCCTCCCCTGCAACTGCCGTAGTGTCAAAGGATTCAAAGCCAAAACTTATCTTCCCTGTCGTTCCATTGAGACGCACCACATTTACCATTGCAAACACGGCGTCTTCGTAAACGTCAGAAGGATCCAAAGAAAATGACACAAAGCCTGATTGGTGCCGTGCATCCGTGTGTAAGAGAGCTGCGTGTTGGCCAGATAGATCCACTCCAAACGGGGCCACGACTACATGAGATGGAAGAAGCTCCGCCGATTCATCGTTCCACATCGAGAATGTAACATTTGCATTCTCTTGTCCGTCGACAAACGTTAGGTAGCACACTTCCGGTACAGCATCTGAAGATATCAGGTACAAAGTGCAATGGCAACTTCCGCCAGTCGCACCCTTACACCGCATGAGTACCGTGTCAGGTTCAGTCACATTCACTCCCACTACAACAGGCCCTGAAGTCCCGTTGCTTCGGAGCACCACAGTGCTGATAATTCCGTCCTTGTCCGCGTCGTAGTCTGTGTTGGCCATCCCAAATGTACCTGAATAGAACATCGACAACTGCATTAGGATATCCATATCAATGAGTAGACGTCCCTTATAAACTTACCAGCTTTAATGCCGACAGTACTGAACCTAACTGAGTCTGACACCCTTGATCCAAGTGGGCCGGTGGCAGAAACAGTAACTTCGTATTCTGTTTCGTGCTCCAGCGTCTCCAATTTGTATGATGCCGGACACAAGAATTGGTTGTCATCGACGTCTTCTTGGCACACTACAGTGTGCTGTTGGACCTCGATATCATTTTGATGAAGATGTATGTCGTAAGAACTTGTTTCCTTGTCGTATGGTGTTGACCCGAGTGCTACGACTGCGCTGTAGGTATTCACTTGCAGCAATGTGGCAACGGGGATTGGTGGAATACCAGAAGTCGTCTTATATATCGCCTCAACCCACGGAGACGACGACGACAGAGAATTTTCCACTTTCACCAGAACGACGTACGATACATCCTGTTCCAGATCTTCAACGATGAAACTACAGCAATCGAAATTGGCTGAATCAACAACATTTCCGGCAGTCTTGACCACGTACTGGTAACTTAACGATGTGTCTCCGCCGGAGTCGCACGGTGGAGTTACGCTCACTTGCAGCCGGTTATACGTGCGCCCGGTTAAAGACAACGATGGCGGTAATGGAGTCGATAGCGATTCAGTGGAAAGCTTTATAGAAGCCATGGTGCCTTCTATCAGAGACGCATTCACACCAGCTACGCCGTACACATACGTCATTTCTGCCACCATTTCACCGCAGTCACTGTACGGAGGCATAATGTATCCTGGAGTTAGCAGTTCATAGTTTCGATATACGCGATAGCCAACAATCGGGCCACCTCCAGTATTCTGCAGCAGGTAACAAAAGCAGAAGTTTGGATTTATATACCAAAAACCCACGACATTAGAATTGCAAAGGCTGACCCAACGTACCAGAGGTGCATCCCATGTGAGCTGAATCGATCCACCTGTCGCTCCGAGTTGGCGAAGATTTGTAGGGTACGACGGGGATGTTTGAACTCTAAATGTAAAATGTGGCCACAAAGAAAGTTAGCTGGTACTTATGATAGAACAAGATACAAACACGTCTTAGCCTCCTCACGTCGTCTGAAGTCCCTGAAGATTGGATATCATACCCCTTCCAGCACGATTGATTGCTTGCACTCCAAAATAGTAGGTTGACGAGTAGTTAAGCCTGTTAAAAATGGCTGAAGTTGTACCGACCACAGCTCGTGGTTCTCTTGTTCGTGTCATTAGTCCACAAGAAACTCCAAATCCATACTCGCTGTCTTCTCGAGTAAGACAACAGTCCAATGTAGTATCGGGGCATTGGATCTTAGGTTGTTCACACACGGATGCATTCTCGATAAGCTGGTACTGCCTATCTGAGAACTTTACGGAATTACACCTCGAACACGGGCTCGATGTCGTGTCGTCATAGCATGGGCTAGCAGAAAATGCAGTGGCCTTGTATCCCATCGAGGACAATAGTTCGCCCCCTTGATCCTCAGGTGGATTCCACATAACTTCAATAGCTCCACCACAAGCAAAAATTGACGAAATACCCCACGGCGCACTAGGAGCTGTCGGCGACTTTGTCTTGAATGTAGCGCCGACAGTTCGCGGGCTTTTTTTTCCGGCTGCATTGGTGGAAGTCATCTTCACCGTGTACACCGTATCGGCAACCAGATCTTTAAGTAAACTCGGAGGTGATGGTGCTGATCTCTCATCCTGGCTTCCGAGCGACATCAAACTGATTGTATATCCTGTCGAAAGTATACAGCAGATTAATCATCATGTTCGAGGGCGATGTCGACCTGAAAACGAGCTTACCTATTATGTCAACACCTCCACTATCGAGTGGCAACAACCATCCCATCGCCGCACTGCTTCCAGTAACATTCACCACAGTGATATCGCGAGGTGCTGTCGGAGCAGTAGGAGCCGTAGTGTTCATGATGGTAGGGGCACTGTACAAAGAGATTCCTAGGTTCGTAATAACTGCAGTTGCGATCACGTAGCTTGAGTTTGCTTGCAGAGATGTAGCGTCATACGCCATATCATCGTCAGCCTCAATGGTGTTCACGAAGGAATTGCCAATTCCATCATTAACCGTGATCGAAAATCCAGTGCAATTTGAACCTCGCATATTTGCAGGCTTCATCAGACTCATTGTTATAGAACCCCCTGTGGATTTCAGGAAATACGGACTCGGTGGTGCTACAGGCAAAGAAGCTGCAGTGGTCTGAGCTTCCGTCGCATTTGCAAGCTGCAGACTGCTTACGACTGAGATACAAATGTCGACGAGGTTTACCGCCGTTGCCTTGAAGGTGTAGCTGGTGTTTGGGAGAAGCGGTTCGTCGTCAGATTCCGCGGAATGCAAAAGTTCCACAACATCGATCGTGTCCGTGTCAATAGTGGTGGCAACTTCCTTAAAGCCATCAGCATCATCGGTGGCCATGTAGACGTTATAGCCTTGTATTCTACCTCCACCTAAGCACAAACCTGCGTGTTAGCTGACAACATCAGATCATTATCCTACAGCAAAGTAACTCGACAATACCATCGTCAAGTGGTGCGATCAACTGCAGGAGAACAGAAGCACCTGCACCAGCCAAAATGCGACGAGGTTAGAAAGCAGAACATTAACTTACACAGCAAGCAGAGTCACACCTGTAGTTTCAAGTACTTTGGGTGAAGGGCATGGGTCAGGAAGCTGTAACGCAGTGGTTGTGATCACTAAATGAGCACCTTCCAAAGACATTTGATCGCCTTCATTCGTCGCGAAAGCTGAAATCCGATAAGTCGTTAGAGCATCCAAGCCGTAGATATTGTAGGTGGGTAGGTCTGAGTTTTCAGGTGACTGAGACTGATGTGCCACCACCGTTAAGCTGTCGACACTTCGAACTATGACCGTCACACTGACAAGATCAGCACCTCCCGTATCCGCTGATGGATGAACACTCACTTGAACAAAACCACCGGTCACAGCTAATTGTCTAGGAGTGTCTGGAGCATCCGGCGCCGTACGATCCAATGTAGTAGCAGAAATGACACCAGAGTACAGTGACGATCCACCGTTGACAAGAGTCGCTTTCACTTGAAAAGTGTACGCTGTATTGTTCGTCAGTGCGTAAAGGTCATAACGAAGCGCGTCGGAGCCCACGGTCGCTCTCTCTAGGTCGTCCACAAGCACGCGAAAGTCTTCAACCTCGTCAACTGAATTGCTAGATTTCCATGCCGCCGAGATGGCCCTGTGCGTATAAATAAAAGTGAACAGACCAGTTCCACCTGTGCGCACCCCATACAGTAGAAATACTGCAGTTAGTAGTATTCACCGCACCATTCGATATGCAGCGCGCCGCCTGTAGCTGTCGCCCACGCAACTATTGAGGGAGTTGTCGTTTGTGCTGTAGAAGTTGCAAACGCAACGGCGAGCAGCAGAAGCCACCAAGCCGCCAGACATCGACATCGCATAACGCCTCCCTCTTCCATTGCAGCAACTGGACACTCACGAAATATCACACAGTAAACTCGCGCTAAATGGTTAGTATCTGCTCGGAGCTTGCTAATAGCAAGTTGCTATCGGTCAGTGCGAAAGCAATATATCAAACAGGGAAGTGGCAAGTCAAGCGTGGTGGATATGGCGACCCTTAGCAGTCGCGTTGATTGGCGACCTTCTGCATTTGGACGGTCTAGCGACACCAAACATGACACCAACTGGTCTGTACAAGGCAAAAATGGAGACTTGCATCCCCGGTCAATTGCAAGCTGTCACTACACTACCGAGCTTTGGCGAGGGTTCATGCGCGTATACTCGCGCATCACGCGATCTGCCTCGGGGAACAAAGACTTCAAAAATGGGTCTTCAGTTGACATGGACATCACCACGTCGGTGGCTTCGTGCCGGTAGCTCTTCTGCCACTTCTTGTGCTTCTTCAGTATCTGGTGGGCAGTGCTTCCTTGGACACGGTCCTGGACAAAGTACAACATCAGGAATGTTAGTTTCGTTCCAATAAATCGTGTCCAGCGTGTTTGATCCGCACCTTTTCCAGCATATTCAAAATCTCGATCGCTTCAGCGCGCATGATGTGTGGCTCTTTCACCTTACCGATGCCGTTGGGGTTCTCCAGGATATTTAAGAGGAACCCAAACAGATCCAGCCGACTTGAGAGATACACGATACCTGCGCTTGCGTTTCGGTCGCCGTGCTCTGGATACTGCAGCACGATTCGTCGCATGATCTCCAGTACGAAAGCACTCTCGAAGTGCAGAGGACCTCCTCGAACGGGGTTAGTGATTGCCATCAGACACGACAACGCCGTGGAGCACATTGGTTGCATCGATGCGATGCACGTACGAGACATTGTGCAAACTCGCAAGATCCGCGCCACATTGATAACGCATGGCTCGCACGCTTGAGAACGGACTGTGTCGTTCAGATAGTCGCAGCACTTCGACGGGATCTGCAGCTCCGCTACTTTCTTCATCAGTGAAGTTTCAACCTAAGCACAACAACAAGGGAAATTAGCTCTCCGTTGAGCAAGGCACCGACGCTGAAACCATGCATTACCTGCAGTAGGCACACTAGCGACGACCCGACCAGATCGATCAGGTCAATATCACGCTGTATCATCTCGTCATCAGCTCGAGCCATCGTCACGCGTAGAGCAGATGTCATGTGAGCGAGTTGCTTAAACAGAACTTCGAACTCTGACCACAAGCAAGTCATGAAATACCTGGATATCACGTAGTATGAGCGTCATTTCAACAACAAATCGCAATCATTTCCACTGGCAAGCATCGAGTACGTACAGAGGATCGTGCAAGTTGAACGTTGGGTCTTCCATGAACAATGTGAGGTAGACATTGCCAGCCATCGGAGCCGGGTAGAGACCAGTGTAATCAATCTCGAATGAGTCAACCACGGACATGAAGTTCCCATCCTCTGTCTCGGTCGTCGACGTCGACGAGAAGTAGATATTGAGGAAGTTGACGATGTTGTTTCGCTGGTGGTTGCGGAATTCAACGTTCCACACGAGTTCCGGTGTCATGTGGTCAGTCTATACCATGACAATAACAAAAATGGGTGAGAATTACGAAATACAAATGGGTAGTCTGGAGCATCTTACCATAATGTACTCCACGATCGTATCTGGGCTTGCAGCAATTGTCCGAACGATTGCAGGGGGGAAGAAGCGGCAAAGCACGCGCCTCGACTCAATGTTCAGCGGTGCACCATCCTTGACCATCTCTGAAAGAATCATCGCTGCCGGGATACGCAAACGCTCAGCAGCATCGAATTCATCATCGACGATGGTTTCCTCCACAAGCAACATCCACCCGATGAACTCCAAGAAAACACCCGAGTGAAGGATTTCAGAAACGCACTTTGCTCCTGCTCCATTTGAACAGAGGTTGCGGATGATCCCGAGTGCGTCCGGTCCCACGTCTTGGCAAATATGCACCAACTCAATAAGGATATCACAAATACCGAATTCCAGAGAGGCTGTTCCAAAATCTTCTAGCGTCGACAACACTTGCAATGTCGCAATACAGTGCAAACGGCATGGGACGTACAGCTGCGGGGTCAGCACCAGACTCTTCTCAGCGTCTTCGCTCTGGTGAACTTCGTTGTCTGGTGGGAATAAAAGGCGTAACACCATCTTCATTGCGGTGTCGTTCGCGACCAGGTTCTTCTCCACCACCGTCGGAGCCACTGAGGTTGTAATTGACAAGCAGTTCAGGGCGGTGACTCGGTCCATTGTGGTCCGCTGCTCTTCGTCGACGTTCCAACCAGCATAAGGAGGAAGTATTTGCACGTTCCCCTCCTCGTTTACGAACTCTGGGCAGATAAGCTCTCCACTGTCAATGAACGAGAATAATTCCTTAAAGAATGTTTCGGTGAGGCCCAACTCGGCGACATGCGCTGGAACCAGGCCTTTCTCAATGACGAGCAGGCTTCCCATGAGCATTTCGACGTACAGACCGCCGACATAGAACAGATCTGCCAAATACATAAACCGGAATTCAATAGCGTCGACGTAGTGTTCGTCTGTTGACACTGCAGACTCGACATTGGCCCTTTGCGATACAAAGTTTATCTGCTCTTGACGCATCTCGCCGTTCCAAAACAGCGTATAGGATTCGCATTCTCCGTGAAAGATCTTCAAGAACTCGTGGTGGCTGCTTAGTAGCAGTAGTCCCGATAAATTCGGAGTCATTAACGCGTCTGCAACCTGCTTCACCAGATGGTTGGATGGGGATTGGAGTTCACTTCCCTCAGCAAACAGCCCTCCAAGCCTGCAGAGAGCGCGAATTGCCATGATGGCTAATAGATTCTGAACAGCCACAGTCGCAAATCCTTCATCCTCGGAACCAAGGCTTGTCTGCAATCGGGTGCGGACAGTATCATCGTCAAGTTCTACATCGTACGTTGAAAAGAGCTTGAATAATTGCCACAAAACACCAGCCTTGACAAGGCGTTTCTGGTTCTTCTCCAACTGTGCCATTCTCGATATGCCTGCAAACCACCATAAAAAATTGAGCCTACTTAACACACAACCAAGCATTCATAAGTCAAGCACAGAGGCGTACCTTCGAGAACTTGCTGCGTGAGCTTTGACAATAGGAATAACTCCTTTCCGGACTGGTTCCACAACCACAAAACACGAACCATGTCCACCAGCAATGTTGAAGACTCCGCAATCCAGTCCCGTCCACGAGGGGAGGCCAATAGCCCGGTGGTAGTCTGGAGTAAAAGGAAGCACACTTCCAACAACTCAGGGTTCTCTGCTGCTTCACAGCCCACCATTGAATCGACGCAGAAATTCACCACTCTCTCTAAGGTGTTCAACCCTGGTTGCTCTAGCAGCAACTCCCCATTGGTAGCCGATACAGCACACGTGTTGTAGACGAGCTCCGCTGCGCAGACTGAGATCTCCAGGGTCTGGGCCTTAGTTGTGCCTTCTGGAGGAACTCCTTCAGCAGAGCAATGAGCAGCCAGAAGCGGAAGTAGGAGGTCATACGCATCAAACTCGTAGTCAACGAGTTGGTCTGGACAACGGCTGCACATTATGACCAAAGAATGAAGCAAGAGCAACAAGTTTTCAGGATCATGTCCAGCAGACAATAGTGTCGGCCGTGGACATGTAAGAACTCGGTACGCCTCTCGCAGCGCATCCAGCCTATCAAAAAAATTTAAGAAAGCGTTAACATCCCTCTCAAACTGACACCTTTAAATCAATGCGTACCTTTCGGGGTATTCGCTCGCAGAGATGTCTGACTGAACCAAAGCTCTAGCCTTTTCCTTGAAGCCGGCACGAAGGGTAGCGTCGAGATATTCTTCGTCCGTAACACCCAGGGTCTGTCGCGCTTGAGCAAAAGTAATGGAAGTCTCTTGCCGGCTCACTTCAGCACGCCACTCCACTGTCAGCTTTTCCATGAATTTCAAGGGGTCTGAGACAGCGAAGTTTTCGTTCTCACAGAACTGGCCCAAATAAATCCCACCACACCACATTTCTTCGGAGAGTTCCTTAAACGCAACAGGTGCCATTGGGCAAAAGCTCCACTCACGAGACGCATCTTCTTCCAAAACCGCAGCATAATCTTGTAAGTGCGCCTGGCACAGGGTCTGTAGGTGCTTCCGCATCTCGGCACTCCAAATCACTTGAGGGGACTTCTCTCCCTCGCAGAACACTTTTGTAAACGCAGATGGAGACGAACTCTCCAGTAAGTTGATCATGTCCTGGGGGAGGATATTCTTCAATGCGCTGGTTCCGTTGAATCCGGTCTGAAGGTGATGCGTAACCTTTAGCAGGCCCGCCATCGCCCTGAAATCGGATGTTTTCCCCATGAACGCCAAGTAGAACAAGCCCCAAGAAAACAAGGATCCCCGATTTGAGGCACCTTCTTCGACCTCGGCAATTGATTGCCGATCAGAATACAAAAACTCAAGTAGCGTAGCCGCCTTCTCCCAAAGCTTAGGATGATTGCTTCGAACTAAAACAGCAACGATTTGACGAGCATATCTCCATAGTGTCGTCTTTCCTCGAGGTGGAGGGAAAATAGGCGACGGTAAGTCACCACCATGTGTGCTGTTGGCGCCTAGCAACGAGTTACTGTGCGCCACGGAGAGTAAAACGCTGATCGCATCGTGCGCCATCTGAAGTGGATGCAACCCTCCAAGAATCCCCACTTCCCATCGTAATTGGGCGATCTCCATCACCTTTTCCTTGGCCGTCAATGACTCGCACGACGGGTCATCTTGACGTTTAACCCAGAATGAGCTCATGTCTGTGTGCTCTTCATCTCGTTTTTGCTTGAGTTCGTTCACGCTAAAAGGTCCAAGCTGTTCGCCTCCGTCCGTTTCTAGAATCCAAAGCTTCTTCGGCTCAGTGATGTCACCGATATCGCGGTCAGTCGAGTGTGCCAACTGGAGAAGCTGAACCGCCAGCTCTAGGTTGTGCCCATTGCTTAACACACGTCGTGCGTTTCCAGGGTGTAGGCACAGCGCCCGCACCGCATGGAGGAAAGTCTCCAGCATTGAGGCATGTACAGTCTCACCCATCAACGTCCATAAGTGCCCAACTTCCTCGAAGTCCACGGCATTTACGTATCCAGCATGACCAGCTGCTACAACTCCCATGCTCTTGATGCACAGTATCGACGTTTCCAAATCGTCCCGGTACTCGGCATGAATATTTTCTCGCAGCATTCGTACATACAGCGCCGCCAGGACTGCTGCAGGGTTTCGAACAGGTACCTGCTCCGGAGTCAGAGATATGAATTCGTCTTCCTCCGTGACAGTTCCGAAGAAGGACATTTTGCTTTGCAAGTGCGCTAGTATTCTAATGTAGCACCCGCCAACCATGACCTCATTGGCTAGGCTTGGGTACGACACCCTAAAATCTTCATAGTTCCACCGAGCTTTCATGCCCCCGCTGGTGATTTGGAATCGGGAGAAACACTTGATTTCAGTGTAAAGTGCACGCCGGAGCTCCTCTCGCGTTTGCTGATTCCATATCATGTCGACGGTCTCGTGGTCTAGGCTGACCATGTGAAAGAGGAGACGGAAATTTTCTTGTGCGCGGGCAGAGCGTGACATTGCAAAATGTGTCCCCTTCGAAGATATGTGCCCGTGGAGGGGAGATGACTTTTTGCCGCCCAAGGCGCCTAAGAAGCTCAAGGCGACATCTCTTTTGCGAAGACGAGGTGCCGGGGCGTGAGAACTGGAGCTACGCGACTTGGACGTGTGCCTTGAATTGTTTGCAGAACGTGAGCTCATTGAAGTTCCATCAACTGAACTTTTCAGTTTGCGCAACATTCGAGCCTTCGAATGCTCGTTTTCGATTAGTGTTTCAAAAGAACTTCGTCCGTTACCACCATTTCTCGTCAATGATGATCGCTCGCCTGAAAATGATGAGCGAACCTCAGAAATGGGCAAGTTTGACACCGATAAGCGACGATACTCCGATTGGAGTCCACCCTTGTGCCCGTTGCTCAAGTCTCCCATGGACACACTCTTTTGCGAAATCTTTTCTTGGTGGGCATCCGAGTCTGCGAGACTACTGGTTTCACCACCAGAGAGCCAATCAATCGAGCCACCATGGCATGTTGACTCACTTGTAGAGGACACGCGGTCATCATCGTTGTACTCTAGCAAACGTTCTTGCCGTTCTGCTTCCATCGCTTCGCGTTCCAGCCGATCATAGTCCTCGACTTGAGCTGGTGTTCCAGGAGGTTCCTTCAGCAGATGAAAAAACCCGGAAGGGATCATCCGCGATAGGAGTTGCTTTGATCCATCGTGGTGGCTCATCCAAAGAGACACCAAATATCGGCTCACACACCGCTGGTCGAAAGATTCATCAAAAAGGCCCTGGTAAAAGTGCCGCAGCACGATGCCTTCCGTCAGGGCTTTGTCTCGAATGCTCGAAGCCACGACAGGGTCGCACTCCTCGAGAGTAGTCTTCAGCAAAAGTGTACCTAGACACGGCATTAATATACAGGGTATAAGCATTTTCGTGGGAGTTGGGATACATCTGTGTTAGTAGATACGTACACGCCTCGACGGTGGTTGCACAGCGAGACTGGAAAAGCACTTTCAACAGGGTGCTGTAGAATTTTGCCACTCCTTCGACCAAAGTCATGAACTCCACAGGGCCAGTAGTAGAAGCTTGCGAGCAAAGGCAGCCCTCGAGAGTCTGTAGCAATCCCATCATAACAAGAGGACCAGCCTTCGGCCTGAGAGTTGTGTTCTTACTTTCTGGATCCACATCAATATCTTCCAGATGTGTAATAAGAGACTGCGTCAGGTATGTGTTCGCAAGAAACACTTTCTTGTTTTGCGTTTCTACCTCCTCGCAAAATCTCAACGAGGATTTATCCAGATCTATTGGCAAAAAAAAGCAATACGCACAGAGTAAGTAAACACACCGGACAAACAGCCCCCAAACAGAACAATGGCTCCCCAAAACTCACTGGCTGAAGTCGGAGGTGTATGCGCCGTCAATCTTCTCAATAGTAGCGTGGTCCAAAACACAACAAACTCCTCGCCGTTGATTAACAGGTTTGTGATCGTTTCTGAAATTTGACCAGCTTGCCCAATTTCACGGAAGCCGTAGTAAGACGATGAGATGCGGAACAAAGCCTGCAAGAGGGTTACTGCAGAGCGCTCCGGAACGGGTTTTGTCTTCGCAACATAATAAAGCTGAGCACACATTGGCCGTAATGCATCTCCAATGATCGAGTGCTTTGTATTGTACGGGATTCCGCTCGCAGGGACGTTTGCGTTGAATTCGGCTACGATCTCGACAAAGCTGGGCATCAAGCAAACAGTTAGAGATACTGGCCATTATACATATGCAAAAAGGTACGTACCCTCTATCGCCAATTTTCAAGGAGTTCCCGAACTTCCCCACTGCTCCCATGCGTTGAAGGTACCAACTTCCAATCGAGGAGTCATTGAAAAATGACTGCGTTTCGGTTGTATCCTCCACAGCAGAAAAGGGTAGTAGCCGCAGCCCTCGCTGATTCACAACGCCGCTGATGAACAATTCGGGATTCTCTTCGCAGGTCACACAAATGTCATAGATGGCGCTCAAAACGCCATCACGGTCCTTGGCCACGTACGTCCGCACCTGATCGTTGCGGAACTGGATCTCAAACTGCTCTACATTCGTCGGCTCTCGCACGAGCACGTAAATGTCCGAGTAGTTGTAGCACGCGATCACTTTTTCGTCCCGATCCAACTCCACGAAAACCTTTTCGTGCAGCGAAAGAATGCGTTCATGTGGCTCATTGTACTTCGGCGTCCGTTTCCTCACATGGAACTGCACGAACGGTTCACCGTTGTTCAATCCGTAGTACCCCCTCTCCTCCTGAATCTTCTCCGCCGTCACATTGGGCCTCGCCTGAATCTTGCAGCCAATAGCTTCCGCCGCCGCCTGGATACGATGGTAGATCTGTCCTCTCTGCTGACTGAAGAGCAGTCTACTGCGTCCAGTGTACCCAATCGCGAGTCCGTCCTGCGAGTCCGTGAGCAGCGTCAAGTGCTCCATCTCTGTGTACAGGTACTTGGAGCGCACGATGCCCGGTTGCGTGACGGTGACTCCGTCCATCCCTACGTCCAATGTACAACTCAAAGTGACCCCTTTCCGTGACCATTTGGAGCACTGGAAGCCCGTCTCGGGCCGCACGGTGCGTTGCTGGTACTGCTCCTTGAGTCGGTAGAGGTCCGAGAGCAGTCTGGACCTGAAGCGACAGCGCAGCTTTAGCTGCTCGTCCTTCTTGGCGCCTTTCAGTGTCAGCGCGAAGCCCTGGGCGTCCGAGGCGTCGAGGCTGATGCTCAGCAGCGCCGTGAGCGACCACGTGTTGGTGACCTCGAAGTCCCGCGGGTCGATGGTGCAGAAGCGCGTGGGCGCTAGCGCAAGGATGCGCTCGTACTTGCCTCTCCACGACACTTTGACCACCTGATACTTGGCCACGAACTCCTCGATGGGCGTCGCGCTCAGGAACGACACATTGGAGACGCTGCTGTTCTCGTTATTGAAACGCTGCGAGCGACTGCCGGGGTCGCGGGGAAGCAGGTGGCGACGCGACTCGGCGTCGGGGAGGGAGACGGTAGGTGCGCCTCTGCTGCCGTTGCTGCTGTTGCCATTGCTGGTGCTAGCGCTGGCGTCAGCGGCCGCACGCCCGAACAACGTGCTGGCCTCCGACATGTGCCGCACTCCGTGCTTTGTTCAACTGAGCCCGTTTCTTGCGGTATGACCAGCTTGAGTTTTTGTTGACCCGCATTGCAAGTGTCGCATTTGGGTTGTGGGTACACTGTACCAGGAAGTTCCAAAATACTGGTACAGTGTGCTGCACTGACGTCACTTTCGAAGAGCTACGAAGACGAGCATGTTCGTTGGCGCCACCTCCTCCATGTCCTGCCTGTCGTCGCGCCTGCTATCGGAGCGCGCGCGCGGCGGCCTCAGCCGCTTGCCCATCGCTCGCAGCAGTCGGTTTCATCAGAAGATGCGTCTGGGCGGCGTTGTGTCTCACTGCGTCGGCACGTCTGCGCCCGACTCCAGAGAGGACCACACGCCCAAGCCCAAGACAGCGATCCTGGACCGCGTAGTGGGCAAACTCAACGATTCCATCAAGAAACACCCGGGTGAGACCATCGCCGTGCTGTTCGCGTCCGACATCTGCAGCATCGGTGCGATGTACGGCGTGATCTCCGTGACCGGCCTCGACTTCTCCCCAGAGTTTGCGTTGGCGTTTGCAGCCAGTCGCCCGTTCCGCCGCTTCCGCCTGCCGCTGGACTTGGCCGTCGCTGCTGGCGTCGCCAAGGTCTTCCCGGCTTTCTCTAGAGTGCGGCTGTCGGACTTGACGGGGGCCCTGCCAAAGTGGGTAGAGCTTCCTACTCTTATTGAAGTGACCGAAGATGCTGTTACTACAGTAGTGACTGATAGCTTTGTTGTGTGTAAACTTGGTGCAGTCGAGCGAGTTCCTCTGCGGCGTCGACGATCTCGAGCTCTGGTGTCATGGCCAAAGCCATGGACACAGCGAAGGAGGTGATCGACAATTACGGTGCCGCGTACATGATGGGCTCTCGCCTTGCTGGCGTGGGTGTGGTTTGCGCACTGTACGCATTGATCAAGCAGGGGGTGGACGTGATGCCTATTCTCGCCTCGCTTGGCGTGGACGAGGTGGGCTCGGCGCTTGGCGGGTACGCGGCGGCGGTTGTTCTAAGCTCGGCGCTTTATCCAGCAACACTGGGAGTCTCGGGCTACATTGCGCCTGTTGTTGCCAAGCTACGCAGGACGATCACGCCATGAAAGTGGAGATCGTAACGACAAAAGCTCTGCTTTAGAGTAATACTAGCATCTTTGACGACCTATTAATTGTTTAGGCATCTTGTCTCAACTGAGGGAAGTAAACGTTTGCGATTACACAGTTGCTGATGCGCCGCCGTCCAAGAATCGCAGCATTCCCAGATGAAGATCCGTGCTCGTGCATCCCTCCTGATACATGTAGTAGCATCGGGATGCGATCTACATGTAAGTAGATGTTTGGCAGGGCACAACACGAGATGGTGAGGCGGCCGGTCTGGTAAGCGATTGCTGTCGCCCTGATTTTACTTGTGATCTAGTGCAAGCATTGGACACAGATTTGGTTCCCAGGGAAGATCACAGCACCGCCGACAGATGAGCTGGAAGGATCGTGTTGACAGTGATCTGGGTTCTACATGTAGACCGCTGTATCGTTTAGTTTTTGTCGGGGTCTATGTTGCTAGAATGAATCAAGAGAGTCTAGGAAAGCCCAAGGATTTTTCAACTTAAGGCTACAAACGCTCTCGAGCGCTGGTACGTCTGCCTGTGTGATGAGGGGCAAGCTGGGCGAACAAGCTAAAGCTGCCCTGGTTAACCAGTCGGTTATGCTTGGCGGCAGGAAATATGAGTGAGGCTCACTACAATGTTGAGGTCTAGTTAGCTTTAAAGTCCCTCACTTTGTCCTGCGTTTTATGGCAACGCTGGCCGACCATCAAATTGTCGACGAAAGATCTACTGTCAGGAGACATCTTCGTGGTGTTTTTCACGTGGGAAGACAATCTCTTTAATGACACGATGGTCGCTCGGAAAGCGTATCACGCCTGCGATATCCTAGTGGACCACCACTAGGATGATGCTGAATAATCCAGATAAAATACAATATTACAATATCAAAATGGGCCTCGCAATTAATTGTCTAGCGCAGCAGCCAGCGTGTACGCGAACACTGACAGCCGACGGCCTGTACATCGACCTAGATGCCATCAACGCCACGTTCGGCGCTTCTGAAGTCGTCAGTCAGATCCTGAAAGCAGCTCCACCAAAGCCACAGCCACCGAGTCCGAGCCAGTAGCAAGTGAGACTGACAGTATTCTCTCAAGCTACGAACTGATGCACTAATGACCATTGCACTCAGACAACACGAAACAGCAAGTTGCTAAGTTGCTGTACCGTGCCGTGTTGATGGTCACTTCAACATGTTGCGCGCGAGATGATTACCTTCCGTGCGATCACCGAGATTTGACTTGGATGTAGTATCCGTCATTTTTGACTTGGTTAAACTAAAGCTGGGGTATAAGACGCTCATCGTCGTACCATGTCATTCCCAATTCTGTCTTGATTCGCGCAACATGGTGGCCTACTCGCAGCAGCACGAAGCCGCCGCGGCAGCTCCTGACAATGCTGCAGCCAATTCTACTGCAGGCGCAGCAACCTCGTCGCAGAAGCGCGACGTGTACGTCACAGGTTTCGGCAAGTTCGGCGACATCGTCGAGAACCCCACGACGTTCCTGGCCAAGAAGCTGGCGGAGCACCCCAATGTGACCGAGGCGCACGTCCTCGAAGTCTCCACAGAGAGTGAGACAATAGCGCTCGCCATGCAAGAACGCTAGCATAGAAACTCGACAATGCTCAATTATGGTGCTGTTGTGCTGCATCGCAGGCTGTGTAGAGGCTCTCACGGAGATGTACGCCAGGGCAGAGGTACCGTACACTTGCTTCATTCATTGTTGAGTGTTGTCGTTGCAATGTTGAGGCAGTCGGACTGATGAGTATGATCGCTGGCTGTTTGCAGGAGTGCGGGCGACCCTGCATCTTCCTGCACTTTGGTGTGAGCGCCATCTCGCGCACACTCAAGCTGGAGCAGGTGGGCTACAACGTGGCGGACTTCCGGATCCCGGACGAGCGGGGCTACGTTGCCAAGGACGAAGTTATTCATGAGGGTGAGCCGGACGACATCACGACCAAGGCGCCTCTGGAAGAGATGCTCAAGATGCTGCAGGCCGTGCACCCTCGAATCGCCATTTCGACCGACCCGGGCCGGTACATCTGCAACTTCGTGTACTACCGGTCGCTCGTGTGGGCCAAGCGCCAGGCGGCCAAGGGATACTCGGAGGTGAGTTGCTACACCTTTTTGTGTATCACTGCAGCTGTTGCCAAGGGAGGTTCTGACTGCTGCTGCTTGTTGTATGTTGCCGCAGCACCTCGCGCTGTTCGTGCACGTGCCGGAGTTCCGGAACGTGGTTTTCGAGGACCAGGTCGCGCTCGCCTCCAAGGTCGTGGACCTCGTGGCCGACCTGTAAAGATCTGCTCGTTTCGTAGCATCTAATGCATCAATCAATGTTCACACACGCACTTGCATTTGGCACGTCATCATGACCAAACAAGCTCAAAACCCCTGTATAGCATATTTGGTGTACGGACCACAACTCAACTGACACGTCAAACCGTCGTCGCCATCCATTTCGCGTTTACCGGTACTGGCTCGACCTGCTGTCAGCAGCAAAGACTCAAAAGAGACCAACAAGGGCGTCGACAAACCCCAGCAGAGCGAGCACACACAGACGGACATAGTATCTCGATGAGCGCCCAGAAGCAGCCCAAGACCCCCGGTGCGTGCTGCAGTTGCAACGACCAACTAACCTCCCTCCATTGAGGAATATAGCATGCCAAATGGAACTCGAGCAAGACAGGACAGGACAGGACTGACTGGATGGTATTCGTGTGCGTGCAGAGGGGGCGGAACTCAAGGAGGCCATCAAGCGCCAGGTAGAATTCTACTTCTCGCGCGCCAACCTGGCCAACGACGCCTACCTCGTCTCGCAGATGAACTCGCAAATGTGCGTCCACCCAATAGCAAGGGTGTTGCTTGTTGCAATCGAGGAATTAACTTGTATTGCCACTTACTTGTCGCCTAGGTATGTACCGGTGGAGGTCATCATCAACTTCTCCAAGATCAAGCAGCTCACGGACAATACGGCGCTGCTGGTCGAGGCCGTGCAGGACTCTACGGTGCGTCCATCAACCTTCACTCTACTCAAGCTAATTGCAGTGCAATGAAGGCCCTGACTGTTAGACCTGCTCAAAGGCTGCTGCTGACGTTGCCTCCTGCTCGACGTGATGCTGATTGCGTGTTTGTTCCCCCGATGCGTATCTGCAGGTCTGCTCGCTCAACTCGTCCAAGGACGCGATCAAGCCCAATATCAAATCCGAGCGCACTACCATCATTCTGCGCGAGATCCCGTCCTCCACGAAGCCCGAGGAAGTCGAGGCCATTTTCGAGGGCTGCGGCGAGGTCGCCAGCGTACGTAGCGACGTCGGCGACACGTGGTTCGTGACCATGAACTCGGAGTCGGAGGCAGTAAGCACGTTGCTCGCTCTGCGTAGCAAGACGTTCAACGGCGCCGCGATTAAGGCCCGTCTTAAATCAGAGAACGTGCTCAAGTCCTTCTACCCCACGCAGCCCGCGGAGAACGTCATCGCTCCTGGTGTGAGTGCGCCGTACGGCGGCCGCGGCTACTACGCCTCTCCCAACATGGGCTACTATGACAACTACGGCGTCCAATACAACACAGTGAACCCGCGTGCGGGTCAGCACCACAACTCCAACAACAACAACAACAATGACGCTGAAAACTGCCGATATGCCGGTAACAACCAGCGTGGTGGCGCTGCCGCTGGCCGTGGCCAGGGCCGTCAGAACCGGGCAAACGGCGCTGGAGCACAGCAGCAGCAGAAGGAAGGCCGCGCTAAGAGCGGCAGCTTCGAGCAGCGGGGACCTGGCAGCTCTCGTAAGAACAAGGACAAGCGCTCGAAGGCGGCGGCGACTCAGCAGCAGACGAACGGCAGCAGCAACGGTAAGAAGGCGGCCGCTGCTGCCCCCTCTGAGCGCCAACCGGTTATGAACGCGGCGAACTTCCCTCCGCTCCCCACGTCCTTGGAGAAGGGTGAGACCTCGAACGTGATCACCCACAAGTACGCTCACGAGGACATCATGGAAATCGTTAAGAACATGGACGAGAAGGACTGTATGCTGCCCGACGGTAAGATGGACTATGCAGTGCACCCGGCTGCCCTGACCGCCGAAGCACACCCTGACCTGCTGCGCAACCAGCGCACATACAGTATTGAGCAGGCTCGTGACGCCATGCGTCAAGGACGGCCGATCCGCAGTGATTCGGTTGGATCCATTGACTACGAGAGCATGATGTACGGTGAGGACTACACGAAGGAGGCTCGTGAGCAGCGCAAGCAGAAGGCAGAGAGTGCGCCTGCATCTACTCACGCCGCACCCGCTTCTAAGCTGACCGCCGCTGCGCCTGCATCAGCTAAGTCGACTGTTGCACCGACAAAGGTTGTCGGCTATGCCGCAGCTGTCATTAACGGCACTCCAGCCCCGACCCCGGTCATTGAGCCCAAGAAGAAGCAGCCCGCTTCGAAGACTGCTGCCAAGGACGACAAGAAGCCTGCTAAGAAGGCAGCCAAGGCTGCTGCTGCCCATGCGGTGGATGAGTCTCTGCCGAAGACTGGTGCATGGGGTGGCCGCAACTTCCTCGATGTGGTAAAGGCTGATCCACCTGCTCCTGCGAGCGAGAGCGAGAGCAAGTAGACAGTTGGCGCTGTGGCGAGGTGGCGGTGGGGCTGTGATGATGCGTGGTTGGTTTGGCGAGGAAGCACTCGTCTGATCTGGGTCCTGGCCTGGTGGCGGCGCGCCTGGAGGCGGTGGAGGCGGTTGGTGTGGCAAGTGATATCGTAGCTACGGCTTCGGTAGCTGGCTCCTCTGTTGGTGGTCTGTCAGTTGGGTTGCCGAGTGAGTTTGAGAGAAACAATGAAACGAGACGGCCTCTGACTGGAACAATGGTGTGCCCCGGCCTGGAGATGGCGAAGGCGCTGAGGAGCGGGTGTGGCTCTCGGCTGTCGTTGTGTTCTCTGCATTTTGGATATTTTTCTTCATTACACATGGATTTGCTGGATGCCCAAAGGCGAGCGTGCGCGGTGTTTGTTCGTGACATACGTGTATCTCGAGCAGAGAGCTTGACGTGGGTGTTTGCTACGCACTCCACGCCGTCAGTGCGCAAGGCTGTACAAGCAAGTTGCTAGAGGCTGCGGGTGCTCAGGCGAGGAGGAAATTCAAAGGTGCGGCGAGAGTTAAGGCCTCGACTGCTTCTGCCTGGCAGGGTACGATACAAGCGTTGAACTGGATGCCGTCGCCGACATGCATACACGACAGCAATAACAAAATAGACATGGTACGAGGACCTGGCGACGAAATGACTCTTTCATCTCTTGTCGTATGCGCACTGTTGAACCCACCGTGTTGGTTGAGATCCTGATTGGACCAGGGCATTCGTTATACGCGAGTCTCGTTGGCTACGCCAACTTCCACACTCGATGCCAGGTTAGAGTTCAAATACACCACTGCAGCCTTAGTTGCCTGCTCCTCGTTCATGGATTTGGCGTTCATGGCTTGGATCTTCTCAAACATTTCACGCTTGCTCCCAGATAGGCCAGAGGATGCAGGAAGCCCCAGTGTACGCAAAGCCACCGGTTGCAGATTCGGACACGAGCCGCCGATGAAACCCTTCCACCAGTGAATCGGACTGCATTTCTGCGCGGATTCCCAGATAGCATCGTCGGCAAATAGGCCTGTTCGCGCTGTGAAGCGAGTCAACTCGTCCACGATGGTCCCGTAGACCTCCGCGCTAGAAGTTCGCTTTATATACGCCAGCGCTTCACTCGTAGCTTCTCCTGAGAGGCTGGAGGGCGGGAATCGTGGATCAAGAAGATAAGCCGTGTACATCGCGGGGTGCTGGATGCTTTGCCAGTACCCTGACATAAGATGCTTGAACTTAGACGTGATACTCCCATACTTCTCTAGATGCCCCCACACCAGCGTAAACCGGTGGAAGAACGTCGACAGGAGTGGGGAATCCGACTCGAACATCTTCAATATCTCGAGGAAAGGCTCAAAAAGCCCAGTAAGCGTCGCAACCTCATCCCAGAAGCCAAGGCTAGTAACCCTCTCTTTGACCCGCGCAGTCAGATTGCTCAGAGTGCCATTTTCAGCGAACAAAATGTCCAGCGAGGGGCGGTTGCGCTCGATGGTAAATAGGCAGTCGAGCAGTCCACTTGGGCTTGCATCATTTGGGTCACCCATCGGCGCAGTCACCTCCATGGACTGCATCTGTTCCGAAACACGCGAAATAGCACTGCGAGCGAGGTGGTCCTGCGTGAAAAAGCGCGCAAGCTCTGTGCACGTGTCGAGCGTATTGGCAATGGCTGGCAGGACCAATATTTCCGACATCATTGCGGTCATTATGTGCGCACAGCTCGGCAGGAACGTGATGTCAGGATACTTATTTTGGAGGGTCAACGAGGCCTGCTTCATGCTTTCAGTCGTATCTGTCACAACGGCTGAGACCCTGCCCGTGCCGATCTGGGTCATAATGTTTTCGATCTTGTCAACGAGCACTTCAGGTGTGTGCGGCATATCTCCCGTGCTTTCGAAACCAAACACTTCTGGACTAGGTTTGTTAATCACACAACTCACAAGCTGGCGCTTCTGCAATGCCACCCATGGCTCCACTCCAAGACTCACAGTCGTCGAGTCCAGCACTTCAGCTCGCAGTTTAATCTGCGCCTCCCAGTACTCAAGATCCAGTACCGACGTCGCCAGTACAAAGGCACTGGGTGGTTCGTACGACGGGTTCATGCGCTTGAGCATCTTGACAAAGGCCGAGTGCTCGACTGTAGCCACAGGCAGCCCAGCCCCGAAGATGGCTCTGGCCACGAAGCCGTCCAGGTCATTCTTGCCATCGAGGACGGCTACAGTTGTCGACGGTACTTCGTGCTCTGTAGTTTGTGTCGGAGCTGGAGTCGGCACTGCAGCCTGAGCCTGAGCTTTAGCTTTAGCTTGAGCCTGCGGTTGAGGCTGAGGTTGAGGCTGATCTTTATTGGTGCGCGCCTTCTTGGTTTGGTGGGTCGTTGCAGCGGACGAAGAAGCTTCAGTAAATAAAAGGCAACTTAGTGACTATCACTCTGTAGGCATAGTGAAATGCAGTCAAGACCAACCTTGGTTGTGCTTGCGGCGCATCTCTGCAAACATCTCGGCCTTGATGGACTCTGGACAACTTGGGCACTTGCGCGCCAGGTGGGTGCG
This sequence comes from Phytophthora podocarpi, assembly GCA_001314375.1. Taxonomy (NCBI): domain Eukaryota; phylum Oomycota; class Peronosporomycetes; order Peronosporales; family Peronosporaceae; genus Phytophthora; species Phytophthora podocarpi. The sequence continues at coordinate 51,828 of KQ473456.1, read as the reverse complement.
CATGCGGAGGACGAGCCCGCACATGTTGAGGCCGCAGTAGTTGCACGTGGCGCGCTTGTTGGGCATCACCTTGCTAAAGTGCTCCCACAGCGGACTCGCAGGGCGAGGCATGGCGACGATGACTTCAACTACTGGGTGTTGCTTTGTCTGCGAAGTCGTTTTATTCGAGCGAGTGGCGTAAAGAAACCCCCTCGAGTGACTTGGGATTTGTATGGGAAAGATTCTGTACTTTTTGAAATCTTTTGACGGATTTTATTAATTTTGTTTTATTCAAAGATTCGTCAAAAGTACGAGGGGAACTTAAGAGGTATGAAATCCAAGATTAAATGCCAAACGTGTATGGATTGACTACGCCTAACCGGTACTGAGCTCCTNGAACGGTCACTCCATCGGCCACAAGCTCTTAGTCTAAAGGTAGATGCACCACCTTGTCTATGAAGGCCTCCGCGTACGTTGGCACCTTGTACACCTTGTCAAAGTACTGGACCACGGTATTGATCGTCCCCCGGCTTTGCAGAGCTGCAATCATGTGACAGCATGGCAGTTTGTGTTGGTCGATAAAGGAACACGTGCAATGATTTTCGGTCAGGTTAACGCGGTGCTAGACTTTTCATGGCGAGCTTGCCGTTATCGCGGTGCACATAGCTGGTGAGCTGAGAAGCGTGTAGGACGCGGTAGCTGCCGATCTCCTTGCTTTGCGTGTCGTACAATGCCATACTTTTGGAGGTTAGTGTCATTCCCTTAGTTTTTCGCTTGGACACAGCCTTATCTTATCGCTTGGACACTGCCTCATCAGGGAAACGCGACTTACTTGACGACGGTGATCATGTGCATCATCAGATCCACGAGGTGGTTCGAGTAGACTCGCTCATTGGTGTACCACGAAACGAGCTTTACGAGGTTGTCGCACAACGTTCGCGCGATCGCATCGAAAATGCTAGAGTGCTTGTTGTGCAGGAAGTCGTCCGCAGCCATTTGATATACTATAAAGGCGAAGATGCCGCCAAGTTCACCTTCAGTTACAGCCTTCAAGTGGCCTCCTTGATCGCATCCGCCAACGCATCCTTCTCCAAGGAACATGTCAGCTCTACAAACGACACGTCGGACGTCGGCTCGCGGAACGCCATGCCCGTCA
>KQ473456.1:0-50683 GCA_001314375.1 Phytophthora podocarpi | reverse complement strand
GGCGCAGAGATCACACCTTCTAGCAGCCGCCGTCGATGAGGGCCTTGGCCTTCTCCGTCCTTGTGAACACACCCATGTGCTCGCACAGATAGGTATTAATAGGCATTTCCAACATAAAAGTTTTAGAAAATTTTGCTCTTGGCACTTCACTTAAGTCCGATCTGTACTAATAAAGTGCTCATAGTCAATTGCAATGATTTAGCCGATTTGGGCGATTTGTTCGGCGGTTTCGCTCTGCCGATTCAACAAACCGTGCGCGGAAACTTCGAGTAGAACGCGCAATACCAAAATGTACGAACAACGCAGCGCATTTTCTACGCCCATGCAAGAGCTACGCTGCATTTATCTGGCAAACTGATACTTTCCTATTCAGTGCTGCTGAGAATTGGACAGCGAGACCATTGAAAAGTGGGTGTGTAGCCACGCCCACTCTATTCAGCACTACGATAGGTGATCGCTTAACCATGCGAGTTACTCTAGAAGTTATTTTTTGCTAACTGTTATATGGCCTCGTGGCCTCGTGCCGGTAACGTTCAAGACGTACTCACCGAAAAAAGCAGTCAAATCATTCGACAATCCATGCAGCGTCGCATGTGAGATAAGCTTCCGAGGGTTGCTATGATAACCTTGTCGAACGTCCATAATGCGCTGTATTCGACTGCAAAGCGATCAATCTGCATTGAAGACGGCTGTACGGGAGAGCAAGGATGAATTTCCAGATTTCAGTGAAAAACACGAATAGTAGGATGGCTACATGTATTATTAAAATACATGCTCCAAATTTGCTCCGAGTTGAAGCAGAGGGCCATTATTGAGCTTTTCAAGGCATATCCAGTGGATAATCCACGCACAAGCAAGACCGTTCAGCGGATTCTGGGTGCATCTTTCGATTTTCACCACCCAAAAGCTACTAAAGTTTGCTCGGTTTCGCCATTGTGCAATGACTCACTGCCAATGAGTCACACCGATGCCACGAGCAGGAGCTGCCAAGACGCGGCATTTGTGTCTCCTGCAGTAGAAGACCCTTTCCAGCTGGCGACCGGCCATTTTCATTTTCATCCGAATCGCCAGCACTTGGCTCTTGTATGCCCGAATCCTCGCAGCTCTTCTGGACACGATTGCTCCGCGACAACACGTATCCGATTCAAGAGTCAGTTTCAGTCCCAAACACGCATAAATATTATCAACAAGTTGCCTTTTATTATCCTTATATAAAGGTATCAGCAACAACAGTCCGTGCATAAAACGGCGTTTGTGGACAATCCCACCTTCCAAATTTAGCTCAAAACGTGTGACTTGTGCGGGATGATGTCGCCCCCAAGCAGCTCACTTCTCAATCAGCAAGCTACAACGCACGTCGTACCTAGCAAGCACTTCAGAAGCATGAAGTTCCTACGCTGCCTCGCCGCCGTCGCACTCGCGCTCGCCGCCACAGCCACCGCCAGCGTCACCGAAGAGACCGGCGTCAGAGCCCGTCACATGCTCGCCATGGGCGACGAGTCCATCATGCTCACGCGTGGCTCCCTACGCCGAGCAGAGGTGTCCGAGTAGAGACACGCAGCCAGCCCAACCAAGCAGCAGACACCTCCTTCTCCACAACGCTTTACAGCCAGCGAGCTAGGCACCACTTTATGAGCCCAAGCTGTAACATTATTAATCTATTGCTTGCCTTCCATTCCAAACATTCGGTGTGTACGTATATCGTTCGTTCCGCTCGGTTTGTAGTGAGATTTGCATCATGCCACCTGACGGACGAGCGTGAGGCCGTCCCATAACGGCATAACCACTTGCGTCGTCCGCGTGTCTCGCGTCACGTAGCTGTTGAACTCGGCCAGGCTGCGGGCGATGCGCTCTTTGGTGCTCGCCACTCCGCCAGCGTACGCAGCGACACGACCACGGAACAGAGTGTTGTCGAAGACTAGCAAGCCTGATGGATGCAGCAGTTTGTGCTCGAGGATCAAGTCGTAGTACGCTCGGTATTTGCGCTTGTTGGCGTCCACGAAGATGAAATCGAAGGGCTGCTGCTCCGGACTAGTAGATAGAGCAGTAGTGTTCAGGTACTCCAGTCCGTCTTGGTTCACGGCACTGATCTGGTTTGCGTGAGAGCTCTTGTTGAAGAAGCTCTGCGCGAACTGCATGGTGTCAGCGTCGATATCGCACGTCACGAGCGACCCGTCCGCGGCCAAACCGTTGGCGAGACATAGAGCCGAGTAACCTGTGAAGCAGCCGATCTCCAGCACACGTTGAGCTCGTGTGGTCTGAACAAGGAAAGAGAGGAACTTCCCCTGCATCTCGTCGATTAGCTGCTCCGCCTTGGGCCAGTTCTGTGCCGTCTCCTCCCACAGGTCTCGAAGCAGCGCATCGTCAGCGAGAGTACTGCTTTGATCGTAGACGTAGGCTGTTTGAAGTTCCGAGTCATCAATACTCTTGTTGAGGGTCCGCGAAACAGTAAACTGACGCGTGCACAGGTTTCTTGCTAGTGAAGCTCTTGATCGCTTGCTGACGTACTTGGACAGCGCGCTCGGTATCGGTGGCATCCATCGCGTAGCCTGTTGCTGGCGATATTCCTTTTGTTCCTGCATCGTCATCGCGTTCATTTTGATGAATTCTTGCTTGCACGCCTCACTGCAGGCACCCAGGAGGCTGCTTGCACACTTTTGGCATTGCAAGAGCAAGCCTCCACACATGACGTCGCTGCAGTTGGTGTGCTGGTTGCACGGCTCGCCGCACTGGAAACACTGACCCAACACGTCATCCGTCACCTCCTCCGACTCCGTCAAGTCGCCCACACATCGCTGATCGAACACAAAGTTCTTGCCCTTGAATAGAGACAACACCTCCTCAACACCGCTCTTGGGATCAACATCAATACCCGCAGATCGAGCACGCGCGTGCGTCGCAGCCTGACGCTGCTCTTTCAGAAAGCGCATGTAGTTCACGATTCCGCCGTGTAGCTTCTGCACGTTCGAGATGCCCTTGTACTGCGTCAAATATGCACCCACCTTCTCGCAACGAATACCTCCAGTGCAGTACATCATGACCTCTTTCGGCTTCTGTCCGTCATGCTCCTGTTCGTGTTTCTCCAGAATCTCATCCAGTGCGTCGAACGTGTCTCGGAAAGTGTCGACCATGACCCTCGTCGCTCCGTCAAAGCGTCCGATCTCGTGCTCGTAGAAGTTGCGAACATCAAGTACTAATGTGTCCGACTCGTGTGTGTCATTCCTCGTCTTGAGCTTGCGATGCCACTGCTCTGGTGGCAATGAATAGCCCGAGTCCTGCAAATTCAGCTCTCCTCCCTGGAGTCCGTTGTGTACCAACTGCTTCCGTATTCTCACCGTCAACTTGGAGAACGGCTGGCCATCCATCTCTCTATCTGCTGCTCCCGTCGGTGGCAGCAATTGCCCGTAAAACATGTTCTGCTCTGTGAAAACCGTCGGAAATGAGGTCGAAAGCGCCGTCACATGGCGTTGAGGTAGCACCAACTGTCCATTGATCCCTTCAGGGGACGAGCACACCCTGCCACCCACGCCCAACGCCTTCCAGCCACGTAGTAGACGACGACGCAGCTTTGGCAACTCGCTCTCGTCCAACGCCACGTAATTGTACAGACTCACATACTGCCGAGACTTTGAGCCACCTGATTGAGTCGGTACCCATCGCCGAACCGGCGACTGGAGGCGACGGAGCATATTGTAGCACCACTTGATCTCGTCAAACAAACTGTTTTTTATGCCGAATGTGTCTAATGATGGCATCTTTGAATACAAACTCCAAGTATAGTTATCATTCGTTTTTTGTTTTTTTGGTTGGGGAGTGGAAGACGATGATGCGTGGTTCGTGTGCTCCTGTGCGGGTCGTGCCGCGTCTCCGGCGGGCGTCGCTGCTTCCGTTGCCGCTGCAGCATCTCTCTATTGTTACCACGCAGCATGACACTTTGTTGCAGCGTCGGTTCTTGAGTATTGACAAAGACGCCGGGATGTCTCGCCCTGCCCTGCGTCGCCAATACATCAGTCTGTACAACTACACGCCGTTGGACAAGAAGGAGCTGCCGAAACTGCGTCGAGATATGCGCGAGAAATGGGGAGACTTGGACGTCGTGGGGCGCATTTACGTCGCGGAAGAAGGCATCAACGGCCAGTTGGTGGTGCCAGAGCCAGCGGTGAACGCCTTTGAGAGGTCGTTCCCGCGCTTGCTCCGTGATGCAAAGCTCTTCTACGGCCAGTTGATTGAGGAGAGTCTACGGAGGGATGAGGGTGAAGAGCAACTAAACTCTGCAGAGCCGTTCCACAAGCTGGACATTCGTATTCGTGACCAGATTCTGCACGACGGATTCCAGGGAGGAGAGCTGAATTTGCAGGACTCGGGCTATTCATTGCCACCAGAGCAGTGGCATCGCAAGCTCAAGACGAGGAATGACACACACGAGTCGGACACATTAGTACTTGATGTTCGCAACTTCTACGAGCACGAGATCGGACGCTTTGACGGAGCGACGAGGGTCATGGTCGACACTTTCCGAGACACGTTCGACGCACTGGATGAGATTCTGGAGAAACACGAACAGGAGCATGACGGACAGAAGCCGAAAGAGGTCATGATGTACTGCACTGGAGGTATTCGTTGCGAGAAGGTGGGTGCATATTTGACGCAGTACAAGGGCATCTCGAACGTGCAGAAGCTACACGGCGGAATCGTGAACTACATGCGCTTTCTGAAAGAGCAGCGTCAGGCTGCGACGCACGCGCGTGCTCGATCTGCGGGTATTGATGTTGATCCCAAGAGCGGTGTTGAGGAGGTGTTGTCTCTATTCAAGGGCAAGAACTTTGTGTTCGATCAGCGATGTGTGGGCGACTTGACGGAGTCGGAGGAGGTGACGGATGACGTGTTGGGTCAGTGTTTCCAGTGCGGCGAGCCGTGCAACCAGCACACCAACTGCAGCAACTTGATGTGCCATGGTCTGATCCTGCAGTGCTCTAAGTGCGCGACAAGCATGCTTGGAGCATGCAGCCAGGCTTGTAAACAAGAGTTTGTCAAGATGGAATCCATGACTCCGGACGAGCAACGCAACTACAGGAAAGCGCACGCCTTGAAGTGGAAGCCCAAGAACCCGAACTCAGCCTCTGCATTGAAGTACATCAGATTCAGACCAGCTTCACCCGAGTTGCTGGTAAAGGCATAGAGATCAAACGAACTTAAACGCGGCAAACGTAGGTGCTATGGAGAAGTAGAACGTGAAATTTGACTACACTACATGTAGCAATGCAAGACAAACTATAATACATATAACGTTAGCAGCGTTCACCGAAACACTGTCGTGTACTTCGATGAAACCCAACGGCATTACGAAAACAAGTGCTGTACTGCACGAAATAAAAAGTAGTACTCGTTCAGATATACATATCGCTGCACTGCAGAACTTATCAAGTTTTCGATGAACTTCTGCTCTTGACTAACTAAAACCTGATGAGATTTTGTTCAGTTTGCTCGACTTGAGCGTCGCCAGCGCTTGTACGGCGGCTCGTTGGTACCGTTTTGTCGGACGTTCTTCGCTGCCTCTGTTGAACGCTTCTTGTTTGCTTCCTCGTCACGCCGCATCTCGTACTGCTTCCGAATCTCGGCCGTCTTTTCAGGGTCGTGGTGCAGAATATCATACCCGAAGCTATCGGGCGGATCTCTCTTCACCAAATTGCTATCTGCCTGAATAATCGTGCCCAGGATGCTCCCAGGAAGAGCGTTGAACTGACCGTGACGGTAGATCTCGTTCTGTAATACCTGACGGGCATAGTCAAAAGAGCGCTTGACCGTGCGCATCTCGTACGAGTTCTTGCCAATGTCGAGGCTCGGTTCGTTCGGGTTCTCCATGGCGATAAGAAAAGGTCTTCCGCCATCACACCAGCGGCGGTCCTCTTTGTAAAAGTACGAGCCACCGTTGCGCACCGAGATAGCAAGCTCAGTGTAGTTGAAATCACGTCCGTACAACGTGAAGAATCCCATCAACAATTGCCCCAAATTGTTAAACTTCGGGTCGTCGTGTTCAGCACCCAGCGCGCGTCCATGGTGCTGCAAGAAGCTGACCACCATCATCTGCAGCAGGAAAGATCCCACGCCACCCGAATACGTCTCGTTCAGTCCTCTTTGAGCCATAAAGTACTTCAACACGAGCGTCAGCGGACGGAACGACGGGTACACGCGCATGTAGTGCTTCACCAGGTCTCCGGTAGCCAGACCACCCGCCACATTGAACGACACGTCCACGTGGATGTCACTGGCCTTGTGCACCATCTTGACAATGGGAATCCGAGCCTTGTCGATCGCCTCCAGGTAACTCACCAGCTCCTTCTCCTCGAGACACTGCGCCAACTTGAACAGCGGCTCCTTGCCCTCGGGGACTCCGAACAGCACCATGTCAATGTCGCTCTGCGGCAGGAACATCTGCGTGTAGTGCGAGCCGAAGGTCTCCACGGTGGCTCCGGGCCACAAACCTTTGACGATCTCTCGCATCTCGTCGATGAGCTCTGCTCGGCTGCTCAGCTCCTCGTCTGTGGGGCTCACGAAGTTTATAAAGTCCATGATTTCCTCGTGGAGACACTCGTACACGTTGCTGTTGTTCAAGTAGCCCTTGCGGTCCCTCATCCAGGGCCGCGTCTCCAGCATGAGAGCGTGATTATCCTGTTTTCGAGACTCTTTTTCCTTATTTGAGGTATTTCGGTGTTCGTCCTCGTTTACAATAAACTCAATGAAACCGTCGTCCTCCTCATTGGGCGCCTCGACGTTGAGGGCCTCGGCCTCCGCCTTAGCCAGGCGCTTCTTCTCCTCTTTGGCGACTTTGGCAGCTTGCTTGGCCTTGCCCTTGGCCTTGATCTTGTTCTTGGCCTTCTTCTTCTCAGCTGCGATCTTCTTGCCCTCGCCATACACGTCACGGCCCGCGCTCTTGGCCTTGCGCCCGGCCGCCTTGGTCCTCGCCATTATTTTAGCCGGTCGTCTTTGCTAGTGGCCAATCAAAGGCGTCACTGAGAGGGATCCAGAAGAGTGACTTAACGTGTTGTGTGGACTACACCATTTTATTGTGATGTCCGGCACATGCTTCAATTCGACGATACCGGTAATGTGAAACGGCTGCACCGCCACCGTTAGAGGGAAGGGGTGTCGCGTGAAAAATGGCAGTGTATTACTTTCTTGAAGTATGATCGGGTGCTACGTTGTAAGCATGTCACCCGTCCACACCCGCTCGAAACTTGGCTTCGCTTTGCCCCTTCGCGGCCAGCGCAATCCCAAAGATTCCTGGCTCCAGACACAAGGAACTACGTCAGCATGTCGGACCGAGGCTCGCCGTCGCCGCGCCGCAGTCGCAGCCGCAGTCACAGCCGCTCGCCATCTCCGGGTGCAGAAGACGAAGACAAGAAGAGTCCGCGTCCAGACAACGAGGAGCAGCAAGAGCAGGACGCCGAGGAGGCCGTGGACAGGGAGGCGTCTCGTCGCAGTCCAAGTCGCAGTCGCTCGCGCTCGCCCGCTCCAGCAGTCAGAGCCGCATCCGCTGCCAAGCCGGACGTGGGCAACCCGGGCAACAATCTGTACGTGGCCAATTTGGCCACGAAAGTCGGGCAGCCGGAGCTGCAGGAGATTTTCGCCAAGTTCGGACGCGTCGACAAGTGCGAAGTGATCGTGGACCCCGTCACGAGAGAGTCGAGGTACAAGGCAGAGAGGGGGTCTGGCTGTGTGGCTGTAGGTGCTGACGCTGTTGATGGGTGTTGCTGTGCTTGTAGGGGCTTCGGCTTCGTGACGTTTGAGGACGTTCGCGACGCTGAGGACGCAGTGAAGGAGCTGAACAAGTGCGTGGCGTACTGTAGACAGACTGCGACGGGTGAAAATGGAGGTGGCTAATGATCTGTGACTGTGACGACCGTGACGCTTGTAGCCAAGAGGTGCAGGGTCGGAAGATTAGAGTTGAGCACGCCAAACGGAAGCGTGGACACGAGAAGACCCCTGGACAGTGTGCGTTGAAAGCTAATGACTCGTTGGTTGGTTATTTGATTGCTGAGCTTTGTTGCCGCGTGACAGACCTTGGACCGAGACTTGCTAGTGCAAAGTACGGCGGACGCGATCGCGATCGCTTTAGCGGGGATCGCAGTCGAGACCGTGGACGTCGGAGTCGCAGCCGAGACCGCGGTGGGTTCTCGCGTCGCAATGACGATAGAGACCGAGGTCGTCACGATGACCGAGGACGTGGCCGCTACGACGACCGCGATCGTGGCCGTGGAGGCTACGACCGCGACTCGTACGACGATCGACGACGCCGCTAGCTGGACGCAACTCAGCCCCTGCGTTCTGCATGGCAGGCACCACTGCATTTGGTACTCGTGACTCTGGATTGGGCGTCGTCTTCTCGGAGAGGTGCAATGCCGACCACACATCGACCTCAATCTTCAGCTATGAAACCCCGTCCATTTTCCTGCGAGCCCAGCCAGCCCAGCTTGTGTTTAACCCAACTAAATAAATCCGAGCTCGTCCACTTATCCGTCGGACGCACCGCATCGACCGCCGCAGCACATTCAGCTGCAGTTGCAACCTCCATACGAGCAGATCAACAACAAACCAACTGCTGGAACTCACGACAAGCAGCTGATCGTCCTTCGAGCCGATCACTGCCCTCATTCATTAGATGCTGATACCGCTGCTCCGTCTCCAGAACCTCAGGCATCGAGTTATGCGAACCGCCTACACCACACCAAGCCTCGGCAACCGTTCTATTGCCGACACTTCGGTTCATTCGTTCCTGTACTACTCGCGCTTGTACACCAACATGCTCGACACGACCTCCGACGAATCAGCATCGCCACTCACATCGCTGTGGAGGAACGATACTGCCTGCAGACGATAAAACAATCAGTCAGACCCTCACCGGCACAACTGCGAGTGACTACGACGAGCGTACCTCGACAAAGTGCGTGGCAGCTAGAAGCGGCCTGATCTTGGCAGCAATCGTGGAGTACGTCACGACGTACGTCGGAAGCTCCATGAATAAATGGTCGCTGGCTAGACCATCCGATGACGACAAATGATAGAGTTTCGTGAGGAAATGCCTCGGGTCATGTTCAAGTTGGTGTGACTCGCATCCTTCAGTTCGCTCACGATTGCTGCATCCACAACAAATAGTTAGAAAACGCGTTTTCACTCACACCAACTCGAATAGAGCAGAATTTTACGCTGGTGAGCAGTCCGGGAACCACATGGAGACATTCTGGTGCAGGTAGCTGTAGTACGGCGTAGCGTGGCAAGGAGTCCAAAAGTGGATCGAAACCTCCGGATTTTCTACAATGGACGAGCGTGAGTAAAGGTTAGCGACTTGATAGAACGCATGCACTGCGAAGTAGTAGTAGACAGGGTAACACGTACCTTGTATGCGATCCGCTAGATAGTCCATGACTTCAACAGGAGCGCGCTACACGAGTAATGTCAGGCGAAAATGTCATGTGACAAAACACTTGCGTCGAATAGCGAGCAACGCACCTGGTGGCTTCGAGAAAGGTAGTAGGCGCTGAGCACATTCGGCACGATGACTGAAAACGCAGCGAGTCGCAGCAGGTTCCACTGCGTTCTTTCACGAAATTGAACATAAAGCTTCCGCTCAAGGTTGCGCAGGCAGTAGCCAGCGTACACAAACGCAGGTGGAAGCAGAGGAAGAACAAAGCGGAACTCTGCAACAAGCCAACAAAGCACGCGAAGAGTTAGCACCCCTTTTGAGTGGAAGACACGAAAATTGGTCTGCTTGCCTTTGTGAGAAGCATTGCTGTACACGAAAAGCGCCCATATGATCGTGCGCCCGAGGTCTTTCTTCGAGGGCTGTAGAATATCATTCAGGAGAAGAACATGAGAAGCGAAAATGAGGTATCCCACCAAGTGACTCTACTCACCGGTGCAGTGAGATATCCAGCAATCACAATCAGCAACGTTGTGCCCACAATGGCCGGGTAGCCCTGCGAGAAATACCAGCTCCACGGATGTTCACCGTACAGTTTGTCTTTGCCCTGAATTCAGAAAATGCATTAGAAAAAAGATTTTTTCCACATGCAACATTTCCAGCGCTTACTTCTAGGATATTAAACTTGAAGAAGTTGAAAGGCACAAAAGTCCACTCGCCGTATCCAAGACGATCGATGCACAGCATAGTCAGCGTCGTGACAATCGCAATCGGCAGGATAACATCGAACATGAGATGAGCACGGTCACGAGTCTGCAAGAAGTGCACGACTCCAGGATAGAGCCAAATGACGGCATTTGTCGGACGAAATAGCACACCCGACGCCGCGAATACGAGTGCTAACGTGCGATTGCTGCGCGTCACTGGGGCAGCGTCATCCATTTTCTTCTTGCCAGCTCCATCCTCCTGTCGTCATCAACAACACCAAGTATAAGTGAATCAACCCCAAAACGCCAAAAAAACAAACTCCTTGATCGACAGCCGTACCATGAATTTCCACGGCCAATACGCCAGCGCAGCCGTCGTACACAAAGTCTCGACACAATTGGAGAACGGCCGCACCATGACGTAGAAGGTGAACCACGAGAAGATCTGGCACAGTAACGCCCACTTGGCCGCCTTCGCGTCGAAATAAGTCCGCGTCAACTTGTACAGGAAAAAATCATTGGAAGCCGACAAAAGTCCCTACCATCAACAACAAACAAACAAATAATCAGCACAAAACCATCCCCACACCAAAAAAAAATCTGTTATTATTATAAAACTCACCTGCAGCAGCCGCGGCCCGTACGCCACCGCCCACCGCGAGTCCAAATTCTACAGCAGCACCAACAAAATGAGTACAAATTAACGGAACAAAAGTGTTTATGTAGCATACCAGGAGCTCCAGAAGCTTGTAGAGCCCCGTAAACAGCGCCGGGTGAGCGAACCCGCGCAGCTGAGCGTCGTCCTGCCACTCCCACGTCCTGCAAGTGCAAGAAAAGTTTCAATAATGCTTTTTTAAATAAAATAAGGGTTGTGTCACAAATAGGGGTCTGCGACGAGGTGACGGACAGGTATCCATAGCCGAAGACCAGACGGTGCGCCACCTCCGTGCTCTGCCAGTACTCGTCCGGGTTGAAGGACGTGCGCACAAACAGCGAGTTCCAAAGGCGGAAGGCCACCACGGCCGCCCAGAAGACGCGCGTCGTCACCAGCTCCTCGAACATGTTGCGATTGCGATTGACACGCACGACGAAATAACACTAAAACAATGGATACTTACTTAATGCGTAGTCAAAATTGAGTCTAATTTTTGATTGCCATTGTGTAGCCATCTGTCAACATGCACTTCTCGCTAGTCGACCATCCTTTAGGGCAGCTTCGCGTTGAAGACCTCGACGGTCTTCTTGAGAGCCTCAGTGAGTGGCTTGACGACAAAGTCGGGAGTGTCCTGCGTGCCGACCTCGAGTCGCGAGGCAGCAGTTGGCACGAAGAAGCGCGTGCCTCGAGAGTGCCGCATGCCCTTGCCAGCGGCGTGGGCCAGTGACGACTGCCACATCTCCAGCTCCTGCGTCGAGGCAGCCACCAGCACCACTTCGCTCTGCACGCGCTCCACGACTTGGCCGCTGTCCAGCTGCAGCGTAACCAGCGGCTGCGAGCGAGTGGCGTTTGTGATGCGCAGACAGCGCGCGTCGCCCGCGTCCGTCTCGAGCCGCACGTGGCCAAGGGGTATGATGCCGCGAAGCTGCTTGCGACTGGAGAAGTAGTAGAGGCAGTTGCGGCTCAAGACGAACCAGCGCCGCACCGTCGAGAACCCGCCCTTCTTCAGCAGGTAGCCGTTGAGACTCGTGTCCGAAGGCCAGAGCTCCTGCTCTTCAGCAGTGGCCGAGCCGAAGCTGTGCCACATGACATCTAAGAACACGTTCATGTCTCGCTCGTGCCCATCGATAGCCTTGAGAGATGGCCGCAAACGCGGACCCATCGGTAAGCTGTCCACACCGACGCTGAGGTGGAGGCATATCCGCGCCGCACTCTTCTGCCACTCGACACGGTAGATGTACCGCAATGGCGTCATCCATTCCACCACGGGCTTGGTGAACGACCCTACATTGATGTAGAGCACGCGCTGCTCCGTCACGATTAGCCAGTGTGTTAGCTGAACCTTGAGCCTTTTAATTGAGTCGTCCACTGCGTCGTTTCCAGATCCTGGGCCGGCTAAGGACAATCGACGTAGTCGAGCCCTGCTCGTCGCTCCAAACTCGACTTCTCCGCCTTCGGAGTTATCAGGCTTTGGCGTAGCGATATCCTGCATCAGCTCCTCTGCGCTTTCGAATTGAACCGTCAGTGGCCGAGTAGTGCCGCGCAATAGCGCTAGCGTCTCATGGAAACCGATACCTCGTACATCCACGCCGCCGACGCCAATTAAACAGTCTCCCTCCTGTAGGACCTGTTGTCCAGGGGCTATCTGCCCACGAACCTTGACCTTCGACCGAGCTGTCTCATCCATCGCCTTGATCGTCACGTTTTCACAATAGAAGTCCGTCTCCAGATCCATCCCCAGCTTCTTCTGGTAGAATACACCCTCATAACGGAGCTTGCGCCCACTATTCTCACCTGTACCAACATTTGAAGGCTCGCCAGCAGCGCGACGACGTTCGTCGTTCTCCTGTAGCGTTCGCCGCAGTGAGTTCGTGCGCGCGCGGGTTGAGTCGTTGTTGCTCTTCGGCTTGCCATTCCCAATGCTACCACTACGTCGTCGATCTCGAGCTTCACGCGTGAGATCTGCAGCACTCACAGACTGCAGGATTTCGTTGTAAAAGATGATCTTCTCGCCAGACAGCCGATCGCCACCGACCCTCTTGAGCAGTTCATAGGCAATTGTGTCAGCTTCCTTGTAGCACTTGAGCTCATTGTAACGTCCAAACACACGCGGTCGCCGGACACGCCGCATATTCTGTCCGTTCTGCAGGGACCGGTTACGCACACCTTGAGTAGCACGAGATGCAAAGTCAAAGATACCTGCCACAGGCTTAACGGGAAGTCCAATGATTCCAGTGATTGTGCCTCGTACAAAGCCTACAGCGCCGCTCTCCTGCGCGCCTCGCATAGGATTTAACACGAGGCCAGCAACACCTTCGTAGACACCGAGACTAAGCTCTCGCGAGCCTTGCACCAGTCCTTCGCGTAGGCCGCGGACATGGCGACGACGTGCGCGCGCGCGGTTCTGTTGGTAATGATCGTCCAGGCTTAAGTTTGCGAATCCTTGTCCAAAGGTGCCCGAAATCTTACTTGCTGCGTCGAACGTGCCGTCCACCGTGTTTGACATCAGACTCGCTGTGCCCTTGGCTAGACCCTTGCTGAAGCCCTTACCACCGATCTTCAAACCTTCCAGGGGTTCATAGACGAAGTCGCGCACTCCCGTACCAATGTGGTCCAAGAATCCCACTGGGTTTCCTAGGAAATCAAATGATCCCAAAATCTTGTGGAGCTGCTTCCATAACTGGCGGGTGTAATACTTCGACACTCGGCGGGTCAGGTCACCACTCGTTCCGAAGGCGTGTTCAATCATCAGGGCATTCAAGCGCACGGGGGCATTATCAAGATCGGGGACGTGCATCGTCAGACTAGGGATCGCCCAAGTCATTGATGACGAATCATCTCCACTACTTTCACCAAAGGATGGCGCCGAGCTTGAGCGCTTCATTTCATCGGCATGACTGCCTCCTATCTTAGACTTCTTAAAGCTGGCCGCTTCGTGAAGGCTGATCGTCGTGCTCGTCTGGAATACATCACTGCGGAACGTGATATCAAAGTCCATCGGGTGGATGTGCAATAAAGCGAAGTACACCTTTCGCGTCTCCGAGGACGAGGTCGTAGTATACGATTCTAGACTCTTCAGCGGGTTCAGTTCTTCACTGAGAGTGTTTTCCCTGTACTCCGTCAGAGACTCCAACATCGTCTCAATTGGAATGCTCTTCATTCGAATCTCGCCCCCACGATTCTGTGATCGCTGTCCCCACGACTGCGACATCTGTACACCACAAGAAACACATGAAGGAATAAAATGTCAGAGCTCAGCATTTTTCTACAGTATCGAACTCAGCATTCGAAATCGTACCGCCGCCATAAACGCTCGAGCTGACACCAAAAGGTCTTCATCCAACTGGGTGATGACAGGATACAACCAGAACGAGCAATGCTTGAAATAATCCGTGTTGCCCTGTTCGTTGGACCACGTGCAGCAGAAGTGCATCGCAGCCACATTCGCCTGGCGATACTTGCAATCGGCGCAACTGAAGATATTCTGGTTGGAGATCAGGCCGGTGGTTTCCTGTGATTCATCTTCGCCATTGTCACCAGCCACACCTCTGCCTTGATTTACCATCTCTGCAAGATCTTCACCAATGTCACCGACTGTCCTACTCCGAGTGGGAGTGGCTGCGATTGCAGCACTATTTTCCATACGAGGGCAGAGCAACTTTGTGAAAGTCGCTTCTTCACTCTGATTATCGATCTGCAGGTCGTCCAACGTGACATTCATACGCATATTTGAATTCACGCGCGAATAGTGGAGGCTGATTCCACCGAGGTAGATGTACACCAGCTCCATCGGAAGTTCGTTCACACACGAGATGCCGACTCCATCCACACGCAGATGAAGTGCCATACCAGACGTTAGCGACTCGAAGGCGTTGGTGGAAGTTTCACTAGCTGTAGGCGAATCAGATGAACCCGACGCCGTACTCGATAGCTCGTACTTGCTCTCCTTTTCATCAAAGTCTTCTTCACCACCTTCGAACAACTCCAACACCTTTGTGGGACCATCAGCACGGATGCGAACGTGCACATACGTTTTTGCATTTTGAACCTGAGGAAGAAGATCCCGTTGGGAACGCATCGTCTTAGGCATTGACGTCTCCTCTGGAAGTGCCTCGATATCGTCAGCTTGGCCACCTTGAGTAGCAAGCCGCAGTCGCCTCACCCAGATTTTGGCAATCTTGGGGGTTTTGGCCTTCAAATCGTAACACTTGGTTGGCGTAATGATCGAGAATTGGTTCGACCCAACGACGACTGGTTTTGCACCAGCCTTGCCGGAGGTTGACAACAGATCACTGTCTCGCGGTGTGCTTATACTCGAACTATCTTCAGATTCCATATCTGAGTCGTCCGCAAGATTAATCGAGTCCACACTATACCACACAATCTTGGAGCACTGAAAGCTTCTGATCGGTGCTTGTCTGCGTGAACCTCCATCGCTTGATATTTGCACTGGCTTAAGTACGCCAAGCTCCATCATTTCTTGAGCTGTAGTAAATGCCTGCGCCTTCGTCTGGGTACTCATTTCTGTCACCAAGAAGTCCACAAGGTCTTGCCCATTCACGTAAAATCCCTTCCGTGAAACACCACTTGTTACAGCCGTCCCGTTCTCGATGTGCGCGTTCGCAATCTTTTCTGACTCTTCACACAGCACACTTGATGTGGTCAGCGACACTGCAAATCGTACGAGCTCTCTTGATCTAGCTTCGCCATCTTCATCGTCGTCATCACCTCCATCGTTCCTCAGCTGTCTCGAACCTCCGCCAAATAGACTGCCCGAGATTGATGAAACCAGACCGTTCAACGAGATAAACCCGCTTTTCGACGGAGCTTCCGCAGCCTTCTCAAAAATGGCGACTCCTCCGACACCCGGCACATCAGAGCCTGTCCTCAGGTCAACTACTCCCAGAAGCTCCTGGTCAGTCTCGTTAGCGAAGTAGTACAGCATATGCTCGTATAAACGGAAGTACTTCCGGTTCCACTTGAGCATGCTATCTTTCTTTAGCAAGTATCCCTTCTGCTCCGGTTTCAGGAAAAGTTCCGATGGTAGAGAGCGGTGAAGCTGAATGCGTTTGTGAGTTGCCATTTCGTCCAGGTTGTACTCACGGATCTCCACAGCATCCTTGTCCGAGTCACCACCAGTCTTTGACGTCGAGGATGTCACTCGCATAAATCTCACTTGAAGCGAACGAGACGATGAACTTGAGCTACCGGGGAAGGCAGGGTCCTGGTTCGACGATGACGATGACTTTCCCTCAGTGCCATTCAGGTAATCCCATGAGTAGGGGCAAGAAGAACGAGGTAGCAGCTCATCAAAGCCCTTGTCCTCGCCCCAGTTCGTCTGCTTGTAGCGTATCCGAAACGAAGTCATGTTGTCGATTCTGTACGGGGGGAAACGCCTAGACTCTTCTCGGAAGATCAACGCAACCGATCCACCCACCAGTTCAATCTGACATTGCAAAATGTAGATGCGAGAGGGGTCATCTCGGTCGCGTAGTTTTAAATACGTGGTTCCAAGCGAGTTGATACGAAAGCTTCCACTCCAACTGTACTTGTGCAGTAAAGTCACTTCCAGAAGCTTCTCTCTTAATGCGCTCGGCCAGTGAAATGGCACAAGCTCGTTGGCAGCCAGTCGCAAGGTTTGAGGCGCATCAAACTGCCTATACTTGATGGTTTCTTCCGTCTTGTTGATCAAGATATAACGAGGAACGACAGTTGCCATGATGGTCTCTGAAAAGCGCCCGCTGCCATAACAGCTCCACAGGGCTACTTCTTGGCTTCCTTTTCGGAGGTCACTCTCTTGGTCCTGGCCGTAGACTTCATTGGTGAGGCTGATGACTTGGGCGACGCCAGAATTTCCCATGGCGTTACGATTGAGACGAATAACATCAGACCATGGCGACGACCGCGATTTAATGCGCAGGACTTCCCAGTGCTTTCCTCCCGAACTGTACGGAAGCACGTCCCCCCAAGGCATAGGGCGGATTTGGGCAGGGTTTGAGCGCTTGGAGCTCGTCACAAGCGAGCGCGGCGTGACGTGATGAGAACTCGCAGTGCTCGCTTCGTCGTATAAACGAATCGTTGTCATCGTTATCTTATGACATAAGTGAAGCCCATGACGACGGCCTCTATTCTCAACCCGTGAGGTCATCGGGATTGGCTGACCGTACCACCGTTCGCCCTCTGGTCGTCCTGCACTTCGAAGTGACACAAATCGAGGTAGCGCCAGCTCGTAGAAATCATAGTCTTCAATGTCTAGGACACCCACGAAGCCGCACTTTATGCAGATGAGGTCAAAGACTTCCGACATAAGAGAGCTTGAATAGACTTCAACAACGACGCAGGCAAAGCGATTGTGCGGTAGGTACACCTGAACCCCGTAGGGTTTCCCCGTATGAGCTGGTTTTGTCGGTGACCCGTTCAGCAGCATAGCCCCCATAGCTCTTGTCGATGTTGGATCATACGATAGTAACTCCTGTGAGCGTGCGGACTCGACTTCGCCTGCAAACGGGTACGCTTGGCGCCCGCGCATGGAAGCTGGGGCGCCAATTAGACCCATGTCATGATTAGACGGCGTTTGGAGTCGTTGCAATGACCTAGCTGCACTTGTGGACGGAAGAGACCCAGGATTTTGCTGCTCCTCCAATACCGAAGAAACTTCCACGTCACCGAGCTCAAACTCTTCACTCTCTTGTCTCTGCAGATAAGAAGGCATCATCTCCTCGTCATGAACGGAAGGTGAAAATTGATCCTCAGCAACCACTTCTACGCTCTCCGCTGCGTCCATATCCGACGGTAGCTCTTGAGATGTACCAACCGAAAAAGAGATACTAATGTCTCCTCGGTGTATGCTTGCAAGATTGTTCTTGGATGCTTTCCGCTCACGTGACGACTTCCGTTTCAGCAACTTGTACCAATTGAACGCTGCAGCTCGCTTGCGGTCTTTCAAAATGCTTTCCACTTTCACAGCGGTGACTCCGAGGCAAGTGTCCAACCCGTAGCGTACATTGCGCACCTCGATGATAATACGCGCCAAATCTAATGTCCTTACTTCAGGTGGAAAGCGTAGTAGCAAAGTATTTTGAAGGCGGCCGTCCCATTGCGGAGCTAACCCACCAGACGGACTTGGCTTTGTTGTGGCGGAACAAATCGCAACCATCTCTGGCTTCTCCAAATATATGTCTTTTGGGTTCTTGAGCACGTACAAAGATGCTCGTACATATGGGCTCTGGGCTCCAAAATACTGCGCATTGTACAGCTCCCTTGCTTCCCGAATAACAACAATCACGGCAACTGGGTTGGCAGAAGGCTTCACCTTCTGCAAACAAGTCAGCTGGGTCTCTCTGGCACCTTCTCCGTGAAAAGAGAGCGAATGTGTAGAGAAGTTCTCGCTTTGCTCTTCTGCTGACGCTGGACGCCGATGTACATACCTAAGTACAGTTTCAAGCCGCTTGGATGACGAGCTTGTTGAGTTGCAATACTCAAGGTCGAGATCGGTGTGGTTGACAATCCAAATCGAACAGAACACGATAACATCTCGCCCTGATCGCTTTACTTGCAGTTGCAGGTTTGGCACACTACCCTGCTCTCCAGCAATGTCACGGTCAAATGCACGGCCCAGCAATTGCACCGGTTCAATTGTCTCTTTGTAGGGCACCGAGTAGGTAGACATCTTCGGGTTGATAATCAGTTTTGGGGCACTCCAGCTGTAGTTCTCCAGCCGAAAAGATACGTACAACAGCCCTGCTGTATCGACTTGAAATAAGGGAAGCACGTTTCCAACTGCCAATATACCTTCGGCAATCAGCTGAAGAGAACCATTGAGCAAACGATACGCCATCGCCGTCGCCAAACGATTATGAAGCGTGAGAAAAGGAGACACAGAGATGTAGTAGAGACTAGAATTCGTCGCTTCGTACAGTCCTCGCCGCTGACCCGCGGATCTAGCCTCATCCAGTTCGTAGTTCACATCTCGCAGTGGATTCATGCGCTGGCGCTGAGCTGGCTCACCAAACACGTGGAGAAAATCATCTTCCACTTTCTCACCCTCTTCCTCTTCAACTTGTGCCAGATCGCCTGCCTGTTCTTCCACGGGTGGAGGTTCATCTGTACTTGAAAAAGTGGCACGCATCAAGTAGTATGCTTCCACCTCATACGTGCATTTCCAGGTAGGTAAATCTCGAACAACGTAACCAGACAGCGGGATTGCCGACGACAACGAGGACGATGACACCATCTCCAGCGACTTTGCGGCATTTTGTAACTCCTCCATCGTAGCAAACGTCTCGAAGTTGCATATGCAGTTGCCAGCGCGCACAAAGCGTTTAGTGTTCACCGATTTCGCTGTCCGTACCTCGTCGCCCAGTTCTTCTAAGCTTGTTGTTAGAGGCGCATACTGCACATATGGCGAAGGCCTAATACTGATTTTGCTCTGGGGGTGTACAAGTTGAAGAGGGATATGGCAGACCTGTTCACGGTCGATAATCCACTCTTGAATGCAGCCACCTTCACGAGGCGAAAACGCCCACACCATCAAGGGTACAGATGTTCGGTTTTGCAGTACCACCTGAGAATGTAGGCTAATCAGCTTGCTTCCATCGACTTGAATGCTGATCTCTGCTACCAAAGTTGGTGGGCTAATGTCCTCTTCACCAGTATTCTCGAAGTCGTCTGCACCTTCATTAGCCGCCGGCAACAGTGATTCACGGAGAGGAACAGCCACATGTCCAACCATATCCACTACCACAGGGTTTGCACTCACCCACTTGTTGTCGTTCAGCCAAACAGAAAGTGTGTGGTTTACCGTAAGAGCTTGGCGATCAGTTTCCCGCAAGAACCGATCAGCTGAGGCGCTGTCGAAGCTCAGCATGTCTCCTTGTTCTCGACAATCAACGGATACCTTTCCATTGTCTGTGACAACTTGTTGAATGACAGTCCCCGTGCCGCGGCGAAAGCTAAACTTTAGGTCTAGGCCTGTTTTGTTTTCAACCCAAAACGGTGCTGTCGATTTTGATCCTGAGGTGACAAAGTCTGCTTGACTTAAAGCCTCCGAGGACAGTAAAGGAGCCATGGCAGGTGTCATGTTGAAGTTGACAGTGTTCGGCAGATTCGCGAACACTTCCACGAGACTGTTTTCTTCCAGCGCACGATGAATGCGCATCTGGACTACAAAAGGCTCCACCAGGGGCTCCCATCGATAGATGCTGTTGTTGAAGTAGTTGAAAAGCACCGTGGCACCCATAGTCGTCGAGTAGTCTTCATCTTGGATGTACTCGCATACAATCTCCCGCACATGAAAATCAGCGATAGGAATGCCTAAGCTGTTGTTCACGAGCACCAAACGCAGTTCACCAACATCGCCAAGAAGCTTGTCAGCCACGAAAGTCGTCGGTGGCGCGGCAGAAGAATTCTGAGAGCTGGAGGCACCGTTGGACCTGACCTGCGCTTCGTTTGATGAGGCTTTCGCCGGAGCCGAATGGCCAGGTGACGGGATCCACCGCAGATAGTTGTTTGCAATATTAATAAATAAATTCGCGTCTTGAACAGAAAATCGAGTTTCCACAGGAGCCAGCACGAATGAGTTGCGTCGTGACAGGGTGATTGAACCTGCCACAAAATGATCAAAAACCAGAAGAAACGAGTTCGACAGCGGGAAGGAAGCGTCGATCTATCACAGCACATACACAAAACCAACGTTAATATCGCACTGTTACTCCTCGAAATCCACCCCAGCGACACAGACTACTACGTACCTGGAGATCAGGAAGCTGCGAGAAGTATACACCATGTTGATCAAATTCCAAATGACACTTGGTCATGTCCGCAATACCCTCGCATTTCTGATGCGTTGAGTATGCAGCCACAATATCAGTCAGCATGACCAGTGCTCGCGCATCGGTTGTTTCGAAATCCTCCAATAATGAGAAGAGACACCCGGTTGTAGTCACGAAGAAGTCCACCTTCTGCCAATCTGGCGGAGGCGGGGACATATACCCAACACCAAAATCAAGGAATTCTCCCTCCTTGAACATTGGATTCACAAAAAACGCCACGATGTCGTGGAAAGCTGGATAGACCCCGAGGAAGTTGGTGTTTCTCACCTTTAAATCGTAAATGGAATCCGTCCAATTCATTTTCTGGTTGTACTCAAATTGAAGGCCGTCTCCAGGCAGTGGACGAACAACTTCAGACGCAGCCTGACAACGGGTAGGGCGCACATCAACCGTCGTAAAGGAAAGTGCCGTCGCGCTGACCTCCAGCGAATCATCCGTCCGCAAGGTAAACACTAATTCAAGCTGCTCCCAGAACATATCGGCAACGGGATGGTCTTTGTTCGAGATGCGAAGCGCAGCATCAGCAATCTTCACTGGGATCCTTAGCCATATTGCGCTGCAATACTCGCTATCATAGTGCAGCCCCCCACAAGTGGCACACAACGGGTACATATCTTCCGCGACGACGCGTGAGACTTCCCGAAAATTTTCATAGATCATACCCAGGAGAGTTGTATACTGCTCCGGCCCAGTTCCTATACTGAGTTCGTTCATCGATAAACTGAGCCCAAAGTATGAGCTCAAGCTCGCCTCGGACAAACTCTCGGGTTCCGAATCAATGCGCCCAGTTAGTAGCGAGTGATGAAAAAGTGGCGACACTGAGTCACGTGTAGTTCCACTTAGGTCAACCAGCTCAAATTCGAAAAGCCCCACCGACGAAGTCGACATATCTGCATCTCCATGCCCCCGTGATATCATGTTGGCATCTGATGCAACTCGTGCATCATGAAATTCAGCATCCTCAGCCACAAACAGTGGCGCCATAAGATGCTGAGACATACCTGCAACTTCGTGGCATATTTGCTCCATCGAGTCTGATCGCCCTCGCGAACCATTCGTCGGCGTGCTTGCCAAGAAATGCAAGCTATCGCGACCACCGCTATTAAGCGCGTCTCCCTCAGCTTTTGCTTCGTCAAGTGCACCGTCTACTTTAAGAAGATACTGCGTCAGTTGCTCCAACTGCTGATCCAAATGAACAATCTTGTTGTGGATAATCTTCACTGCATCTTCTGCTGCCGGAAGAGCCTGGAAGCCTTCATGCAGATAGTTCTGTGCTTGCTGTGTGGCACTCCGAAGATCAATAAACAGCTGGCTCCGGTTGCTTAAGATACGCGAGCGCTGGTTTTTGATTTGACGCCTCAAATTTCTTAACTCCGTTCGTCGTGAAAGTTGTGCCTTCGCCACAGACGCACCGGCAAGTGCTGAGCCATGTGATAGGCGTGCTTCGTCGATAAAGGTACCGTTTTGCAAGAAATCAGAGGTTGAAGGATCAATACCACTGCTCCAGAAGCGGGCATTTGTCGAGCGAAGAATAATGCTATCTCGTGAGAACGAGCTCCGTGGCATCGCAAATGCCAAGTCATTTCCAACAACTTCAAAACACACATTCCCCATCTGACCTTTAGCTATCCCCATTGCACCAGCACGCTCGTTCACCTCGGTTACCACCGCATTGACATACATGTGCAGCAGCTCTTCTAATGAAACAGGAAGCGCTGCAGTGTTTACCATGAAACTTTTAAATACTGAGCTAGCCTTTTCACGGCTGGGACTCTCATCCAACGGGTTAACGAGAGCATTGCAAACGTGGTCAAACATGTAGTGGTGAAACTGCTTGAATACCCGGTGCAGGTACACGATGCAAACCGAATCCAACCGCACGCGAACCACAACGCCTTCTTCAGTACTTCCAGAAGAGTTGATCACGAAGTCGATGACATTTTTCACGCCGAACGATCCCACGTCAGCAACTCCATCTAGCGTATCTGAGGGCGAGCCAATAGATTGCCGGTTCGGTAGCGCTGCATCAGCTAGTAGCGATCCACTTGGAGTAGTCAAATCAGTCAGCTGTAAATTTCGCACGCTGCCCTTAATTTCAAATCCCCTGTCACACACAGCAGCACCAGACCCGCGAGCTTGCAGCGAAATACTTGAAATCTCCACGCGAGCTATTGTTCGGATAGGCGCTAATGCTTCGAGAGAGGCACCTGGTGTTTGATCCCGGTGCTTAATATCAAGCTGTAAACCATGCGATACCGACAAACTGATCACAACCTCATCATTAAAACAAGATGAATCCTCCAACAATGTCGACGAAGCTTGAGATCCCAACTTTGACAAATTGCGCCGGAAATCATCGAGTTCGTATCCAAAACTGGTCGACAGAATAAAACCCAGCAAGTACCTGTCGTGACATCCTCCTACCCACGCCAGAATTTTGTCTACATCCGGAAGAAAAAATTCTCCATACAAGCGCTCGATAGAGATAACGGCACGAGTAGTTTGCCGGTCGAACCGCAGGACTGATGGCACATTCTTTCCTGCTGCCCGGGTTTCGCTAGAGTAAGCTCGATCCATCTGATACGTGGCACTTAACGCAGGCGTGTGTAAACCTGGGCTCCCAGCGACTTGCATGATTACATTTTCACCTTCTTGAAGTAAGATCGACGCTACACTGAAGCTCTGGGAAATAGTCGTCGTACATACGCGTGACAACCACTCCACATCTTTGATGGACAGTGCAAATGACGCCTGGATACCCTGGCCTGGCCGATCATCAGCAATACACAGTTGAATTTCAGGAGTCCAAATAGACCACCTCCTTTGGCAAATCAGATTCACGTTCGAATTCCCCACTGCAGGATGAAGATCCCGATCTGGCCCATTTGCTGCCTTGTCCGGAAGAAAGAAACTCCACTTTCCAAGTACCCAGAAAAGAGCTTCAAGCTCTAACACTTTCCAATCGATTCGTATTGTAGAAAGTCGAGCTTCGTAGTTGTACATAGCAGTTTCTTTTTCGGGGTCAAACTCTTGTGGTTCGTAATAAAGTGTCCCGTCACATAAAGTACAGTGCTTGCAGGAATAATAATCCATTGACCAGTGCGTTCTCGAGTGACTCGTTTTCGTCAGCGAGAGGTTGTTCAAAGCCACAATTTCATGCACGCCTTGCACGTCGTTCAAATTCACTTGGCCTTGCAACAACGCCAGGCTTTCGCCCACTGAGAACAAACGAACGCTTGTCCGGAAGTTGCTCCTCACAATTTCACGATCAGGCTCGGACGTCACAACCGATAGAGACTCAAGCTCGACACCAAAACAAAATTGATCATGAAGTGCGAACACAAAGCAGATCTTCCCCATCTTGATTCCTAAATGCGCGATCGGTGCAATCTGCGCTTCATTGTACGCAACCAATTTACTTGGATGCGACAGATTCCACTGGTTCCACCACAAATACACTGGTGCAAAGAGAGTCATCCACATGACCAGCGTCTCATCTTTAATGAACATCATGATGCTGCCTAACTGGACGTCCAAAGCAGGCTGGTGCCCAACAATACGGCTCTGATAGGCAGGAACGACACAGGATATCCGAACGATTGGGGTCCCAGTCAAAGTTGAGCTGGCATCTTCACAACTTTCACTTGCGTGATCAATAATGCTGTAGTTTTCGCAGCGCTCAACAACCTCATACATGCGTAATGCCTGAACACTAAGCTGAATCTCGTCTTCCACGCACGATTGCTTGACAATTCCAACGGTCTCTCCAAGAATCCATACCCACTGTGTCCCCTTTACAATCTCTTCTTCGGTCGCAACAGACTCTCTGGCAGAAAAGAAAATGCCTGCTCCATGCCGCAATTCTGCCCGAACGGAAAGACTTGGAGGGGTGATTGCATCCTCAAACTCATCGTCGTCATCGTCATCATCGTCCGCTGCTAGCGTGAACGTTTCTCCCACCACCGCATCCAAGCAGTCAGTCCACAGCCACTGTTTTGCGTATGAGAGCACCATCAAAAAGCCATCCGGTCGCGATGCTTGCTGCTGTGTCAATGCGGCTAACCGATCGTATTCGTCGTAAGGCGCTCTCACTTCAATCAGAATGGCGTACAAAACGTCGATATGCTCAGGTCCAAAATGCACTCTGGGCTGGTTAGCTGGCAGCGCGAATCTATCATTGCTGCTTGAGTTGTGTGCGGCACAAATCTCGCATTGCTCTGCCATACTTCCGGGCTCACAGCCGATATCCACATCCAGCTCCACGTCCGGAAACACTGCATTGACGCTGTGGTAATACAGACTTGTCTACAACAGCAACAAGTACAATACATAACACTATGAACAACCCAGCTAAGTATGCCCAGCTAGCAGGACAGAAACAATCGCAATACCTTTACTGTGCTGCGCCACTCGTGAAATAAATATTTTCGGTGCATCTTGGGAGAAGCAAGTTCGTTTTCTGGGCCTGTAGCACTCTGCTTGTCTGGATACTCAATATACGCTGCAACGCCCTCCGTCTTCAGCAACTACGAAGCAAAAAAGTCGTCAGTCGACACCATCCCTTATCGTCACAGGCATCCAGTCCAATTCCCCGAACCTTTCTCGACTCCATGGCCGAATTCGACTGTGGCGTGAACTCCAGTTCCCACTCTGCATTTGTGTTAATCAAACTGACGTATCCAATCTCCAACGAGCCACTGCCCGGTTGCTAGCAACAACAATAACAAC
This sequence comes from Phytophthora podocarpi, assembly GCA_001314375.1. Lineage (NCBI taxonomy): Eukaryota > Oomycota > Peronosporomycetes > Peronosporales > Peronosporaceae > Phytophthora > Phytophthora podocarpi. The sequence continues at coordinate 25,345 of KQ473456.1, read as the reverse complement.
ACCAACAGTCAATCTCTTTCCTCTCCTCGTCCTCTCCCTCCTCTAAACTCTCACCGGCGCCAGCGAACTCGGGTCGCAGTCGTATCGAACTTGCACGTCCGACAGCTCAATCTGCACATTGGCAATGATGTGCGACACCAGCCTCGACAGATACGTCCGATCTGCAGCCAGCCAGTCAGTCAAGTCAATCTCTATCTTAATATATCACATCACAGAGATCTGCAGGCCTACCCTACCGTCTCCATTGCTGCCGTCGATGCTCGTGTCCACCCTCTCCAGCTCTGTCTGCTGCGTCTCCTCGTGGCTCGGCTTGGACGTCTGGTGCAGCGAGACGCGGATGCCCTGCGCCTTGATCTGCACCGGCTGCGTCCACAGCGCGCGCCACGGGATCTTCACGCTCAGGTGGCCGATGGCGCCCTCTCCGTACGACAGCCGCAGCTGCAGGTCCTGGAACGACAGATCGCCCTGCCACAGACTCAGCTTGAGCATGCTCGAGTCGAAGGTCACGAACTTGCCCAGCAGTCGCTGCAGCAGCAGCGCCACCGCGTGCTGGAGCATCCTACGAAGTAGCTTGGTGTAGAGGTCTCTTGCGCTGGGTGTTCACCTTCTTCTCCTCGCGCTCCTTATTGCTTGTGCCCCCCTCCCAAAAGTGTTAACCACAGTGAATGCGCTCCTTATTGCTGGTGCCCTCTCCCTCCCAAAAGCGTTACCGGTAACCACAATAAACCGTCACGTAATTTTGGATTTCTACCTGTTTGACACGACTGCTAGAAGAAGATGGTGGGGAGCATCGAGACTTGGTACTATGGGCTGCCGTACGTCACGCGCTTCTACCTATCGGTGTGCTTCGGCTCCACGCTGCTGAGCACGCTGGGCTTCCTAAACCCGCAGTCGCTCTACCTGGACTTCGACCTCGTGTGGCAGCGCTTCCAGCTCTGGCGCCTCACCACGTGCTTCATGTTCCTCGGGAGCTTCAGCTTCCCCTTCCTCATGCAGCTCATGATCCTGTACGTGGGTCTTCTACTCTATTGTTTCTAGTGTTGCTTGTTGCACTCTGTCTGACTTTGCTGATGCAGGACCAACTACTCGTCCCGACTGGAGGAGGACCCGTTCCCGGGCGGCGGCGGCCCCACAGCTGACTACGCCTTCATGCTGTTCTTCGGAGCTGCTGTGCTATGGGTGAGTACATGGCATCCATTCGGTGTTGATTCTCTAGAGGCTCGATGCTGACGTAGCTGTCTGTGGTTACGAACGGCAGGTGGTGGCGTTTTTCATGGGTCTCCCATTCCTGGGCTCGTCGCTCATCTTTATGATCGTCTACGTCTGGAGCCGGCGGAACCCGACCGCGCCCGTCACGATTTGGGGTACGTTGGCATTGCTATTATAGACCAGAGCTGACTTGTCGCTGGGAGTTTCTGCTGCAAGCCTGCAAGCCCACGCAGTAGACGGAGGCGCTGACACTTGTTGCACTTTGCTCGCAGGTTTCCGCTTCGACGGCCTGTACCTGCCGTGGGCGCTGATCGCCTTCACGGTGCTCGTCGGCGGCAACCCGATGATGGACGTCTTCGGCGTCATCGCCGGCCACCTGTATTACTTCCTGCTGGAAGTGCTGCCGGCGACCAAAGGCTGGAACCTGCTGCAGACCCCTGCCATATTGTACGTGTCACTAGATATTTATCTGCTCGATGCGAGGACCGAGCACCGCTGCTGTTCTAACTAATGCCGCTGTGAATGTGTTGTTTTTTGCACAGCACCAACCTGTTCCCGTCCCCGCAAGTTGCTGGTGGCGCCGTCCCGATCATCGGTGCGCGCGGAGCTGCCGGCGGTGGCGCGGTTCCTCAGGGCGGCGGCTACGCTTGGGGCTCTGGAAGGACACTAGGCACGGATTGAGATAGCAAGTCGAACAGCGTAGAGGGACGGCTGTAACGCGAGAGGCATTGCAGAGAGATACATGACCGTGTTCTTGTTGCACCCTGCTCGGTGATAACTTCGTCCCATAAGTACCTGCCCCGTAAACGGCGTTTATGCAACCGACGGATTACGCGGTATTCTACGCATCGCCAAAACCGGGTAGTATCATTTTTCATAAACCAGACACAAGCACTCAAAAAATGGGGACTTTTAGAGAACTTGGATGAAGTCTTTCAGTCTCCGTACCACTCTATCGTATTTTCACCAACCAATTGCATCTTATTAGCCAATCATAACCCAGGATGTGGACCACACGTACCCTTAGGGTACTACCCTAAGTTGATTACGTCGTCCGAAGAATACGCGGCAGCGCCGCCTAAACTGTGACCAATCGCGCCACAACAGAAAGTAGCAGGTCGAAGCAATCAGCTCCGCACCCCACACGCGCTCCCTCCACCGACCCACCGCTGCGACTACAGCAACGCACCTGTGCATGGCGGCAGACCACAAGCAGCGCCGACTTGGCATCGATAGCATGAGCATGGAGAGCTCCATCGACCAGTCGGCGTTCCCCTCGACGCCGTACTCCGCGGCCCAGGCCCAGGCGCAGCGCGAGCAGCTGCAGATGCACTCGCACCCCATGGAGGACATCGGACCGGCGGCGTCCACACTGATGCAAGTACACGGCGGCAACACCAGCGTGGGGATGCACATGACCAGCTCCCCAATGCAACAGAGAATGCTCACACGAAGCTCGGATACAGCAGACGGAAGTTTTACGAGCGCGATGGAGTCGCAACCGCAAAGAAATGTTAAAAGATGGGGGACGGTCATTACCGGAGGTGACGAGCCGGGCATGCCACAGCTCTACAAGACCAGCAAGATGCGGCGGCCGGAGCTGTGGCAGTTTATTCGACTTGTGGTGCCGGACCCGCCGCACATTGCTACCGGACGCACGTACACAAACCAAGACGCGAAAGAGGCGTACTGCTTGAAGTGCAAGCGTATAATGCACTACAACACGGGGAGCAGCAACAATGTCAGTCGGCACATGGCCAAGTTCCACTCGGCGGAAATGGCCAGTTATGCGCAGAAGACAGCGGATAAAAAAATAAAGAACAAGAAGCAGCAAGACCGGGGTGCATACCTACAGATCAGCAGTGGATCGGCCAGCCCGGGCGCTAGTCACAAACGGAGAAGGACCGAGAATTCGACGCCCACTTCAGAAGGCACGCCTGGAACCAGCATTACGATTCCGTCACCAATCGACGCGCCTCGGCTAAGTCTGACGTTAAGCGCAACGGGGGACGAGGACAGCAAAGAGGAATTGACGCAGGAAGAAACTGAGCAATTGAACGCGATTCTAGCACGGTGGGTAGCCAAGCACCACCACCCATTCACCATCACGGAAGACCCCGAGCTACAGGAGCTGCTCCGCTTCGCCGCGACATTGCGCAAGCCCATTACGCTTCCGCCACCGAGCTCTGTGCGAGCTTCGGTACAGTCTCTAAGTGCTCACACGCGGATGGAGTTGATGCGCCAAATAGCGAGTGAGGTTCTCTTCTATTCTATGGCGTCAGAGGTATGGATCACTGCTGAGCGCGACATATTCGTTTCTTTTAGCATTCACTACCTCACGGAGAACTTCGAGCGCCGCCATTTCACGCTGGACGTGCGAGAGCACAGCGGTCACCAAATCTTCTCCTATGAGGCCAAGAAGGAAATGCTGGATACGCTAATCTCACGGTGGAATCTTGACCCTCGGTATTTAAGCTCGATGCTGTGGCAGTCTCAACCGCGTGTCGACGACAACGTGAATACGGTAACGCAACCACGCACTCAGCAAGCGGAGAGTGCTGCTCACGGCTTTGAGACCATCTTGGCCCCTCTGCTGCATGGACCCAGAGAGTTGGAAGCGGATGGGATGCAGGTATTCTTCTTCGACGAGATGGTCAATAACGCTGTTGCTAGTGTGCCCCCCGAGTACCAGACGTGCGTGCAGTTTGTACGCGACCAGGTTACTGTTTTCCGGGACCTTGCCTTCTTCCTCACCAATCACCCACGTGCGGTGGTTCGTCTAGGCAAGCTCATGGCCGGAACAAATCAGCAACGTCTTGTAACGGACTCCAAAGCCAGCTGGCTTAGCACGCTTGACATGCTCAAACGTTTAGTCAAGAAGCGCAATGTGATTCACGATTTTTTCGCGTACGCAGACACTAGCGAAGGTCGCACCGAGTTTCAGAATGCCACGCCATCTTCATCGCCTTCAGAAGACAGTAGCGGCGTACCGCGGCAAGAACCTACGGATGGGCAGTGGTGTGCAGTCGAGTGCCTCCTGCAGCTGCTTCAGCCGTTTGAGAACGTGGCACTGGCTATTGGCAAGGAGAAGTACGCGGCATCGTCGCTTACGTTCCCGCTTCTGAAGTTCTTGAAGCGCGACTTGGAGAAAGTGACCAACTTCCAGCGAGTGTTCGCAAAATATTCGAATAACCAAGTCAGCGGAGGCGCCGAGACCGAGAACCAATCGTCCATGGAGTTCCTGACACAAAGCCAAAGCATTGCCACGCAGCTAGAGACTGTGCGGAACTTCCTGTACACGGAATTCAGGTCGCATTTTTCACGCGCGTGTGGAGAGCTGATGTGGGTCTCACAGTTAGACCCGCGTTTTGTCCGCATGAAGTATCTGAGCGACGAGGAGCGCGAAGTGTGCAAGGCTCGGCTCATCGACCAATGCGTCATGCTCGCCAACTTCAACCAAACCATGGACAACCAGCGACTTAAAGCGTCAGCAGCAGCACCCACAGTCAGCACTGGACTTGATCCTTCGAGTGCGTCGTTCCTCGACTTTCAGTCCGGAATGCAGTCGACTCGCGAAGACCACGACACCAACAGCTTCCTGCGCGAACTTTTGTTCGACGACGCACACGACGACCCAGCACTGGTGTATCAGCAGCAGCAGCAACAGCTCCTCCACCAGCAAGGCCAGCTCGGCGACTCGCTCGGACCTGTGCCAACGAGCAACGGAGCTTCTAACACATATATGGATCAGGAGGCGGCGCTGCGCATGCGAGTGGTGGACGAAGTGAAGGCCTACTACGACGCCGTGGCAGCTGCAAAGGTGACGGCCATGCGGGACCCTCTCAAGTGGTGGAAGGACAACACAGCCACGTTCCCTCTGCTGGTGCCTCTGGCACGGCAGTGGCTGAGCTCCGTGGGCTCCGTCCGTCCCTCCGACGTAGTGCAGATCGGCGCCGGCTCCCATGGCGACCTCACCACCACCTCCACTACTCAGGGCCTGCACGTCAACTCGAACACGGGCGCTACGCTGCCCTATGGCACCTACGCAGTGCACTCGGAGCCCGAGCTCGTACGCGATATCATGTTCGTGCACGACAACTGCTCACAGACGAAATAGATACCCTCGTTTTACTGGACAAAACAGCAACTACATTATCATCCAATCCCATTCAATAATCTCTCCTCTTTGTTTTCGTCCAATCATATCACATTTTCGTACTGGTGAGCCGCGCATTTAGTCACTCGGCATTTTGGAAGGGGGAAAGCCATAGGTACCTGCTTGCTTGAGTCTCCGCAGCCAGTCACGATGCCGCACCCGCGCTTCCCCAAGATCGAGATCCAGGAGCTGCGCGACGACTTCATCCGCTTCGAGCTGTCGGAGACGGACGCCAGCGTGGCCAACGCCATCCGCCGCGTCATGATCGCCGAGGTGCCGACGCTGGCCATCGACCTGGTGAGCATCGAGATCAACACTTCGGTCATGACGGACGAGTTCCTGGCGCACCGGTTGGGCATGATACCGCTCAACTTCGACGGCGGCCTGGAGAACTTCAGCCAGCGCTTCGTGTACTCGCAGGACTGCGACTGCGACGAGAACTGCCCCAACTGCAGCGTCGAGTTCTCGCTGGACGTGACGGCGGACAGTGGCGTACTGTCCGTCACGAGCGAGGCGCTCAAGTCCTCGGACCCATACATCCGCCCAGTCAACTTCTCCTCCGAGGAGGAGCTCAACAACACACAGGACAGCGGCGTCATCATCGCGAAGCTCGGGCCCGGACAGAGACTGCGCCTCTCGGCCATCGCCAAGCTGGGCATCGGCAAGGAGCACGCCAAGTGGTCCCCCGTGGCCGTGGCGACGTACATGTACGACCCGATCATCACACTGAACCAGGCCGTGCTCAGCACGTACACGCCCGAGCAGAAGGCCGAGATATACAAATGCTGCCCTACGGAAGTGTTCGAGACGGACGAGAACTACGAACAGGTGAGGAGCAGAGATCTGCTTAGTAGTTGCATCGGAGGAGAGAAGTAATTAGTTCCTGACGTTCGTCACTTGTGCTTTGTGACGCAGTTTACGGTAGGAGATGCCATGCGATGCATGTACTGCGACGAATGCGTGAAACTGGCGGATTCGTTCAAGGACAACCCGGAAGACGACTCGGCCGTGTCGGTGCGGATGCAGGAAGACAAGTTCATCTTTTCGGTCGAGGTGCGTCATGTTTGCTTTAACTGGTTGTGGTCCTGTGTGAGGGAGGGTCAACAGCTTGTGCAGTGTCGTGGTGCGAACCTGTTCTCATTTTGACTTGTGCTTTGGTCGTTGACGCAGACAACGGGACAGCTAAAGCCCGAAGAGGTGGTGATTTGCGCACTGGATTTGATCCGTGAGAAGTTGTCATCACTGAAGCACCAGTGCTTGGAGCTTAGCCAGGACGACCAGGGCTCGTCAGCGCCTATCACGCCGTTTGGATAAAAGGGAAATATCAACGAGGTGTGCATTGAGCCAAGATGGCGTCGCTGAGGTTTGCTGGGCGCTCAGCTGGGTCAGACAACGGGTGACAGGAATGTTGACCGCCGCCAACTAGCCAGCACAGACAGCACGATATTCCATGAGTTGGTTACGCACTGACGTGCCCAGCTACATGTACCGGTAGTTGCAGCTTGCGCCGATAGATTTATGCTGCTAGTTGCCTTTTTATTCATACAGCTGATATTCCAAAGCACCAGTGTACTTCTACTGCCTCCGCCGCCTCATGAATAGTGGGGCAAGATCTCGATACTTCCGCCTAGTGTCTGCGAGCTTTCCAGCAGTGCCGACGGCGCTACATTGTCCGGGTTTGCGCTGGTGTTAGTGCATTCAGATACCACAGGAAGATAATTAGCTCCATAAAAAAACCCACAGTTGCCACATACCTTTGGCTCGATTCGAGTTCGGTTGGCTCTTGGTTATCGCACAGCGTTCCGAGTCGTGGAGACTTGTAGACTTGCAAAAGGTTACCGAGCAAATCGGCCGGGTGAACGTCACTTTTGAGCACACCTTGGCAGGTACACAAGAATGCTACGTTCTCGTGAAGCATACTCACTCCGCGCTCAAACCCAACACTACCGTCTGGGTAAAGCGTGTGGCATCCAGCTCCCTCGCTCGTGTTTCCAATCGTTGAAAATGATCCGTTAAACTCCATCGGGTGTGGGTATGTGATCTTCAGATACTTGACGAGGCAATGCAGCAGATGAATCACCTTCCCCAGCGCCGCAGCGACCACTTCAGGCGGCACGTTCTCATACTTGCCAGATTTTGGCAGTGGCAGTCCCACAATCGTCCGGAAGAACACATGGACGTTCATCCTTGTATTCCTCTGTCTCTGCTCTTCTGAGACGCCTTCTCGCTCATCAGGGAGACCACTCAACGGATCATCCTCGTCTTCCTCCTCCTTGTCGTTTCTCTCTTCCTCCGGAGTCAAGGCAAACAACGCGAACAGCTCACGCAGTCTATCACCTCTCACTTTTGCAGCATTCTAGCACATCGAAACCCAGCAACAGCTCAGTCTCTGACAGCTCAACTCACTCCAACCTTCGTCTACTCCGACCAGTTCGTACCTCGTCCGCCCACTGGATCTGATAGTCCAGACACTCGAGCACTGGAGCATGAAGACTTCCAGCTCGTTGTCTCTCCTGCTGCAGCTTGTGCTGAGCTTCTTCCATCTGCAGCGTCCGTTCTTCTAGCTTCGACGTCCGTTCCACGACCGCAATTCTCTCCGAACAGAGCTGCTCGCGGGTCTTCATGACCCTCTCGGCCAGCTGCTCCACCTGCTTCATGCACCTGTCCAGCCGGGTCTCCGCATTTACTATAGCGCTCTTCGTCTGCAGCAATAGCAAAACAGAATAATATATTAGCAGGAGTAATGTGTCTGTCTTCTTCATTGTGAAATTGTTTTCTTGTCGCACGCTCAACGCGAACTCGGTTTTCTTGCGCAGCACAGCCACGTCCGCCTGCAGTGCTGCTAACATGGTGCGGCGCTGCTGCAGCATGGCGGACGTGCAGCTCTCGCAGGAGAAGACATCGCGGCGTCGGTGGCACAGCGCACACTCGCTCTTGTCCATAGCGCCCCAATAACAATTATCAGGTGGGGTGTCGAGAAACTTGATATTTGTTACAAAAAGAAAGATGTTTAATTGACCAATCATGTTGCGGAAACGTTTACACTGCCTTCAACATCAAGTTGAAGGCGAACCGATTGAGCATCTTGGAGATGACCCACCACATGCAATGTCTACTTCTAGGTTGTGGAAGTCGAAAACTGTGTAGTACTCTTTGAGGAAACTGTCGCCCAGAACCCACCAGTACAAGTCGTCACCCAGAGTTCTACAACACGACATCAGTCGTTAGAGCTATTATCCGTTCACAAGTTTGTGGGGAAGTTTCACTCACGCGTGGTTGAGGAGTTCGATAGCGCAGGTGCCTTGGTCGCAGTCGAGGTAGCTCCGAGGCCCCAAGTGGAAGAAGTTGCCGTCGTGACTTGTACCAAACGAGAATGAGAGCGTTGGGAACGACTCATACCTCACGTTCTCGCACGTGAGTTGTTCCAGGTCGCAAGATTTGCCAGCTACCACGTCGGCAATGACAGTGGTGTACAACTGGGCCGGCACGTATGTGAACGAAGTCCCCGTATCGATAATGGCGTAGCAAAAGGGGTCGCACAGGTTCGAACTCTTGCCAGCAGTGTCGTGGACGAAGTGGAAGTCGCTTACCGCAAGAGTCCAGTAGGTCAGGTGCGTGTCAACTACACCAAGCACGATGAACTGTTAGACGATATCCCCTCATTAGTCAATGTAGGGTATCAATAACGTCCGGGACTCACTTGGCAGGGTCAACACGGGGAACTTCGCCAGCGCAGCTCCTTCTCCCATTACAGAGACGTCATACCCTCCAAAGTGGAATTCGGAGACATCTTTTTCAGAATCATCAGTGAGGTGGAAGGCAAACACAGGCGTCAGCTCGAGATTGGAGCTCAAGACGACGTCCAGGATAGTCGGGTGCGCGATCTTGCTCATGCCCGCGAACGCCAACCCAACCACCCCATCGCTTGCAAGAATCTGAAAACGCATACAGACTCGTCAAAACTTGGTAGTAGGCCTCGTAGAAACAGTCGATCTCACCGGAATGTCCTTTATCTCCTCGGTGAGCACAGCAAAGGCAAGATTCGGGACTGAGTAGTTCCCGATGGTAAAGACGTCCGTCCCGACGAGTCCATACGAGGCACCACTACCGTAGATCCCATGGAAACTCTCCGACGTAGCTCGAAACGAGGTTGACCGATGCCTGATAAAGCGAGCGTGATCACCACACGTCGAGCAAGATTGACCGGGCAGCCACGCATCACTAGATCCTTCAGGCACCAAACAGGGATGGTTAACCTTAACAACACACAAAACCGCCGAGAAGCATGGCCCATGACGATACCTGTGTCGAAGAGAACCTGAAAAGATTGCGGAGGAGTTCCAACTGAAACAAGACCAACGTACTCGCCGTTATTGGAGTTGTGCAGCGTCACGTGTGATACCTTGGCGCGCTTTGAATGGGTGGGCAGTGGCGTTGCAAGTTCTTGCATCGCGGCGGTGGGCATCTTGAACGGAGGTCGCAGACGCCGTTTAAACAGCGGAATACGAACCACCGCGCTGCACGCGGCAATGCATACGGCAGCGACCACACACACAAGCAGAGCTGTCCACTGACACATCGGAGAAATCCATGAGCGAACCCGAAAGGCCACCGAATTGAGATGGCGGGCTATAACTCACGAGCATAACTTTTGAACCCGCCGGCTCAATTTGGTGACCTTTCGAGTAATATTGCTCATAGTTTAAGCAATATTATGGGTAACGCCACCAGCTCCACGTTCTTGTCGTCGGCCTTGGACCACTTGAGCAGCGCCTCCAGCATCACGTTGGCATCGGCGTCGCCCTCCACCAGGATCTGCTGCTTCTCCACGTCGCACTTGACGTTCGTCACGCCTGCCGCACAGCAAAGAAGCGAGGGCGCCGAGTTCAGCAACCTGAAACGAAAGCAAAGTTACATGTAGCTCTGACAACAGAGAGAGTGAAGGCTGAAGACGCACCTTCGTTCTTACTGATCAGGGTGAGGATACGCATGCAGGCGCTGGAGCAGCCTCGCACGTCGGTGACGAACGAAGGGCAAATTTATCAATATAATGCGCAGGTTTTGTCCGCAGAACAGCTGAATTTAAAGCCCAAACGACGACCGTAATAGCACGGGATTCTGCCGGAACAGAAGGACTCCAACAGCGCAAAGAGGGCGGCGCTGATGCTGTCAGCGATAGAGCTCAAACCCCACAACCGTAGTGGGTGACAACGGGCCCCACGGCATTCCAAATGACCTCATCGGGGGCACCTGCTGAACGTCAGTTGTCGTGTCTGATGCCACTGCTCGTGTCGGCGACCTGGACGTCGTCTGCCTGTTTCTCGAAAGCTTTTGCCTGGGTCGGCAGGCTGCGAGGGATAACTCGGCATGTGGCGTCCGGTGAATAAACGTCCACCCAAGGCACAGCGGCGGTTGCAACTTGCTGGCCAGAGGCGATCGTCCATCAGGTGAAGTTCGGAGTATACAAACGCCAACATGTTTACCAACCGGTCACGCCGACCGACCGGCGATCACGAACGTGAATACCAGGATAAAGAGATACCTAATTATTGTGGTGTATTCTGCTGTAGTCCGCGTCAAAGTCGCCGCAATCAAAGCCGCACGTCCCCGCGTATTCCCATGTACTTGCGTAAACGCATAATATGTATTACCACAGTACGAACAAAGCCACGACATTTTTTACGCAACGGAACAGAGAACGAACAATGGCGGTCGCGAGAAACAATACAAAGTCCAAATGAAGCCTCATTGCCACATCCACCGACACGAGCGCAAGCCAGGAACTGCTAGGAACTGCAGTAGGTTCGTTGCCTTGTCTGGTTACCGACGATTCTCCCTGCCTCGCGCTGCCCAGCTGTCGACTGCTGCAGCGTCAGGCAGCAGCTTTCCCTATAACGGAACACTAACAATGATCGCCTCTGCTTATCTCGTCGTCACTAGGAAACTGCGCGAACACGAACGAAGCGCGTCGAAGGCCTCTGAGAATCAATTCCAGAAGCAAACCGATTAGGCGGGCTAAACATCTGAGGAACACTTCAAGCCCGTGACGGAACTTGAAGCGTCGACACCATCGAAGACAGCGAGCGGCCATGCCCAAGCGGAAGGCCAACTGGTGGCCACCCAGCATCCTCTCGGATCCGGACGTGCTGAGCGTGGACGACGAAGGCCGCTTCGTGCTCTGCAAGATCTGCCACGTGCACTACGCCGTGCACGGTGGCAAGAAGCCCAAGCCCGTGATCATGAACTCCAACTTCCGCACACGGGCCTGGGACGTGCACAAGGAGCGCACCAACTCGCATCGCCTGCAGAAGCAGCAGGAGCGTCTGCAGCAGGCAAAGCTGCAGGTGCAACAAGGACAAGCAGCACAGGCAACAGACACGCAGGGACAGCAACCCGCACCGGAGCAAAGGCAACAAGCGCAACCAAAAAGGCCGCAACAAGCACAAGGACAGCAAGTGCAGAAGAGGAAGGGCCAGTCGCAGCCCTCCCAGACTCAGGCGCCGAGCCAAACTTTGCCTGTATTAGCGAGCCAGGTTCAGACTCGACCACAGGCTCAACCTCTCCAGGCTCTGGCTCCTCCTGCGCACGAGCAGCCTCCTCAGGCCCCGGTACAGCCACACAGCGGGACACAGGTATTGCAGCAGCGACGACAGCAGCAGGATCAGCAGCAGCAGCAGCAACGACAACAACAGGATCTGGAAGAGACCACAGGCGCTGGGAAGGGTCGACTGCAAGTAGCTGCCCGAAATAGTGCGAATGAGCGGCCTGCGAGTGCAGCTCCAGAAGCCATAACGGCAGCGACCACGTCTGGCACCACTAGCACGCACGATGGTGGACGGATGAACAGTAGCAGCAGCAGCAGCAGCAAACGCCCCCCGTCAACGATGCCGATAGGCGCGCCGGCGCCAAGACGTCGCGTATTCCGGGCAGGATCGCCTGGATCTTCGAGGCAGCTCATAGCAGAGTCGGAGGCGCCACGGCGCGCAGCTGCACACACATTTGAGAGGCATTCGTTCATGGCACCAGGCACTGGGAACCACGCAAAGAAGACAGCACCCAGTGAGCACACCATGGCGATGGAGCAGCAGGCCGACAGCTCGGCGCGCTGGCGCCACATGCACGACGACGTGAGTCGTGCTCTGAACGCAGCGCCCCGAAGGCGGCAACAAGGACCGGCCTCGTATACGAGCGGCGAGCTACGTGCAGCGAAAACGTTGGCGCAGACAGAAACCGGCGACCTAGGTGGCAACAACAGCGAGAGGGTGGCCAAGAAGCTTCGGTCGCTTAATGCCGAGTACCACGCCAGCAACATGCGCCACGCAGACGCTTACAACATGCGCCACACAGACATCCTAGACCGCCGCAGTGCCGGCTACAAAGAGTATTGGGGCACGCTGCGCGACGTTTACACTTCCTCGGGTACTGGGTCCGGTGGCACTGGTACTGCTGCATCACACCGCAAGTCACCCCACCGCAGCAACCCGTCGGCCAAGCCAGCCCAAGAGGAAAGTAAGGAGACAGAAGCTGATTCCACGACCCCAGATGATTCCGGATCCAGTGAAGACGCATTCAAGCCGGCTGTGGTTGTCCACGACGCCTCGCTCATCAACGCGATCGAGAGACTTACGGATGTCACATCCAAGCAGATTGCCAGTCTGTGCGAAAAGGAAACGACAGGCACTAAAGAGGCGCTAGCGGGACTGACTTCAGTGATGACGGACTTGCGCGTGCAGCACGGTCAAGCCTTTGGGCGTATGATCGAGCTGCATGAGAAGCATCTGAAGGTGATGGAGGGCATCCTGGAAATTAAGTTGCGCAAGGAGGCAGCACGAAACGCGAGAAGCAGCTGCATAAATAACGAAAACACCAGCGGAGGCAGCTCTGGAAGTGGTCCTGGAAGCAGTACGAGCGGTGATGGTGGCGCCTCCAGCCAATGTGCAGAATGCGGGATTCATGCTCAATCTGGCTGAGGCACAACAAGCGAACCCTACAACTGGATAAGCGAGTGGTGCCAGCAACGCAGCGAGGACGAGATTAATGAGTGATATATAAGTCTGCGATGTCATCTAGCGAGCACCAGACATCCATAGGACGACAGTTGAGTTACTTTGCGTTAGGCAAAGCATCTCACTAATTTCTGATCTTGTAAGCAGAAAAGACTGTACCGGTACAGTAGTAAACAACCCATTCGAAGTGGCAATAACCATCAATGACTCATTCAACGAGATCTGAAGGACTGCACGACAAATCGGCCCGAAGAAGCCCATTGTATTCTAGTGGCGATATCTATGACTCCGACGTCGCTTTCGCTCATGACTTCGGCTTCGACTTCGACTGGAGCTCATCGATCGTCGTCTGCGATGACTGCGACCGCTACGCCGATTGCGATCACGACGGGGCTCCCGACTCCTCGCCCGATCGCTTTCTCTCGGACGCTCTCGGCCATCCACACGACTGCGTTCTAATCCGGTTTCTCTCCGTCTACGAGGACTTTCCTCCCGTCTCGATCTCCCCACCGGCCGCCGTCCCTCTCTTCTCGGAGCTTCCTCCTTCTTGTGCTCTTTCTCCTTCTCCATCAACTCCTTCAATTTCTTCCTGATCTGCACGTAGCCCATGTGCACTTTTCCCCCAAAGTGGTCGGCCAGCCTCCGATCACTGTCGAAAATACTCAGGAAAGCGCCACACACGTCGCAGACCCGCAACTTCTGGTTCACGTTGTCCACCATCATGGCTACACTAGCATTAGCCCCAGTACTTGAAGCTGCAGTATTGCTCTGCCATAGCAGTTCCCTCCTCTTCCTCTTGAGCAGCTCCACCTGCTCCATCAGCTGCAGCGACTTATCAGCTTCTCCGTCTTTCGCCGCTTGTTCAGCCTGCGCCGCGGCGTCCTGCATGTCCTGCGTGAGCTGCAGGATCTGCGTCTTGTCCTGATTGTCGTCTCCGTCCTCGTCCAGTCGCTTTTGGGCCCGCGCGATCTTCTTCTCGACGTCGGCCAGCAGCTTCGAGAGCTCCTTGGCTAGATCCCGTTCGTAGTCAAAGTCGCGCTTGGATTCCTGCTCCTGCTGCTGGAAGGTCGAGCGCAGTGCAGGGACGTGCAGCAGCTCGCAAGCGCCAGTGTCCAGTCGCGTGTGCTGGAACAATTCGCGCGGACACAGGCCACACAAGTAGGGTTTGCAAACCCTAGGGTGACTGAAGTCGAGTGTGGCTTCGTCGGGCCGGTCGCCGTCGCGGTTAAAGCCCATGAGGCTGTCGAGCAGCGCGCGCTGGGCGTCCATGGTGTCGCTCCAGGAGATCAATGCAAATGGAACCCCCCTCGAAAACGTTACGTTTGTAGCCATGTTCACGAGTTGAATTTGTAGCCATGTTCAAAAGTTGAAGTTGTAGTGTAGCCATGTTGCATTATACTTGTCTATTTACTAGCTAACCTAGAAGTCTGCGGGTTTCTCCCATGAGGACATGCCGGTCTGTTTGTTGAAGTAGAAGGGTTTGCCGGCGCCTTCGTCCCATTGCTCTATCCATGGGTTTGGCTGCGGCGCGTCTGGGTCGGTTTGCTTTGTTTGCTTCTTCTTCGTGCCAGTGAGTCGGGTCTCTTGACGCTCGGCCTCCTCTGCTTTGTCTTGCTGCTGCTTAGCTAGCTGCTCCTCCAGAATGCTCTCTTCGTCGCGCATGGCGTTGTCGACTATGGCTGCACCTGCTGCAATTTTGTCTGCCAGTTCGTGGGTCTTGGCCATGATCTTAGCACCTGCCGCTGACTCCGTCACCGTCTGCTTCACCTTCTCGGCCATCCTCTCGACGAGAGTTCCGTGGGGAGATACTGAGACCATTGAGCCATTGCCGGTCTTCCAGGCTGCAGGCCAGATCTGCTGGAACTCCACGGGGTAGTTGCTCTGCACTTGCACGCGGAACGGACCCTCCATGCCGCTCACGTACGCGGCCACTAGCAAAGTGTACGTGCGAGCTGCGAGCTCGCATTGCACTCGTACTTCGCGGTTGCGGACCGGCACTCCACTGTGTGTCGCTACATTGCCCTGGTTGAGAACTGTAACACGCCGGGCTCGGTCCTTTTGGTCTGGATGCGCTACGATGTACACCGCGACGGGCAACACTGTCACAGGCGCCATGCCACGAGAGTCCACCTGCGTGACCGTCACGATAACCTCCGTAGGGCGAGATACACGTAGTGAGAAGTGCGGGTTGTTGTCCAGCCCCGTACACCCGGGGTTGTGTCTTGTTGGGAGTCCGCTGGAAGTGGCGTCTTCGCGCGAGAAGCGTGCATCCATCGTCTTGACGGTCCATTTGTCTGGGTCGTAGTAGCGGCACACGTAGAGCGCACGGAAGGCGTGGCAGAAGTCGTCGAAGCTCATCCAGAACGTGTTATCGTCCCCAGTGTCGTTACCCTTCCGCACATCCAAACGCTTGCGCAGACGCCGAGTCCAAAGACGTGAACTATCGCTCCAGTCGCCTTTCCATTCCTGGTGATCGCCTGGCGGGTTTCGCAGTTGCAAGAGCTGCGCGCCGTCCACATCTCGCACGTCGTAGATCACATAGCAGGCGTCGAACACCAAACCAGACGCACGCAGCGCTGGGTCTGCGTGCTCACTTGGTAGGGAAGCTGCACCTAGCAAGAAGCGGTTCCTGCGGAATAACTTCAACTGCTGCCAGAGTGTCTTCTTCAACGCACCACGCGCTGCTGGTGCCAAGAAAACCTCCTCGCATTCACAGCCCGAGAGAACCCTTAGAGCGTGGTGCACGTAGCCAACTTCGAGTGCGGCATACCCGGCGTAGTATTTGGCGAACGCTTTCTCAACCAATGGCACCCATAGCTCCTCGAAGTCGCGACTGTGTGCGAATGCGGCCCCAGCACTAAGCGAAAGCTCTGCATCACCATCTACGTCCGTGTCGGCCGAGTCGTATAATACAGGGAAATAGTCGTCGACGATGACAGTCTCCCATTGACAATTCTGATAGAGACGCAAGGCGTAGGCGCCCGTGAGAGAAGTCTGCTTGGTCACGAATAATCGGTCGATAAGCAGGTCCACCTTGCCATCGTCCACACCTCCCGAGGCTGCCATAATGCTCAGAGCACTTAGCAACCAGGCGTCATCGAGACGACCCACCCGAACATCGTCCGGGTCCGTGCCACCGTCAAATAACCCGGAGGCGACGTTGATAGCCGAGGACACCTTCCACTGCGGCGCTATCTCCAATTCGTGTGAACATCCAGCAACTGACGTCGCATCGGGTGGGAATTCCCGGTCCACGAATTGCAGAGATCGACCAAACTCGCCTGACACACACGAGTAGCCCGATTCAATCTCGAGAAGGGCTTCTCGAGCATTCACGAGTCCTTCATCGTACCCTAGTTTGCTCTCTTCCTCCTCGGTTAGTATCCCTTCGCTTTCACGACGTAGTCGACGAGCCAAAAACTCCTGCATGCGCTTTCTGCACTGCTCGGCTTCACGTGGTGCCCAGAATTCCCGCAGTTCTCTCTGAGCGACAAGAGCAGCTCGATCCTCGGCATCCACGATGGCGTCTGTGCGCTCCATTTCCTCGTTGAAAGCTGCTTTGAGCGCATGGAATCTTGCACGAGCTTCTGAGGTGAGTGAGAGCAACCACACAGCCACCAACGGAATATCGATGGACGCGAAGGAGCTCGTACGGAAGACATTGGCCGGAGGACTGATGCCGCTCGACATGAGCTTGAAGCGGTTTTCCCGTAGGAACTTCTGGAACAGGATCTTCTCACGACTCAACCGAGCGTCCGATGCTGTCAGCATCAGCAACTGCAGGTGGATCACGCACCGAGTTTCTTCGTAGAACTCACGGTCTAATGCGGCGTCTAGCTCAGGTAGCTGCAGTAACAACTCCACCAGGTCTCGCGAAGGAGAAGCTGGTGTTGTATCAATCTGGTGAGTTGGCTGGAAACCTGTGAGAGCTCTGCTACCGCCACGTTCAAGGGTGTCAGCTTGCATGTCAGTCTCAAGGTTTGACTGTGATCCTGTGTGGCCTTCGCTTTTCGCCTTCCTTCCCCACTTGAGCGTCGATGGGAAGTACTTCCATCGTATGAACCGCAGCACTCGCGGAGGGACCGTGAACGCGTACAAGAACCCAAACGGACCCACCCCACGCTGGAAAACATCCGTCTTCACTTCTTGCCATGACAAAAGTCCGTCAGAACGAGCCACTTCCAGCCCGTGAATAGTGGTGATGTATCGGCATTGACGATCGACATCCTCGATATCAAGTGCGATGTCACCGCTCGTGCGTCGGGGCTCGATTTCTACTGCTTCATCCTCGGTCTTCGGCGCCATAGTCTTAGCCCCTTTCTTTCGACTCGCGAACGCAGTGGCAGCTCCTCCACCGTAAGCAATGGCCTGGAATTCGAGCTCGGCTTTCTTCTCTCGACGCTCTTGCTCCACAAACTCTGGTGACTCGAGAGTGAAAGGCTGACGGCGGCGATTTGATACAGCTTGAGCCGCTTCACTGGCGTCTTTGAGGATCATTTCGTTCACGTACTTGGCTGCGATGCCCATTTGTACAGGTGTGATGGCGCACAGGTGTGCAGTGACGCCTGCAAAAGCTAGCAACACGAGACTGCAGAGCCCCACGCCGAAGCCTAGAGGGTCGAAGAACATGACACCTGCAACACCCCACAGAAACGCCAACAGGAAGACCATATAGAGCGGCAGGACGTTGTGAGTCTCGTCCACGACGTTGTTGGTGAAGGCGTTGTAGGAGAACACAGGGAAGAGGTACGGCGAATAGAAGACGGACTCATCGGCCGAGCTCTTGGCCACGATCCAACCAGCAACAAACTGCAGCGAGTACTTGAGCAGAAGAACGACGAACACAATCGAGAGACACGAGAAGAAACTCAAGCCTGACGCAAGAGCTGCGACGATGGCAACGACGGTGGCAGCTAAAACGATGAGGCTAGCCTGCTTCTGGTAGACTGGAGCGAGATATCGGTCGTTCTCGACCCATTTCACGAGATAATACGTGAGGAAGACAAACAGCGCCAGCACGAACGTCAAAACGCCCCCGAATGCCACGCTAACGAACACGTACATCTCAAAAACCCACAGCACGATGGCAGCAATGCAAGCTCCACCAACACGGCGTATTAGGCGTGTGATGACCCAGTTCTCGTCTTGCCAGCGGCAAAGCGTGACAGCGAACAACAGGAAAATCGGGTAGAACACCAGGACAGAGAGAATGATGAGCGACTCAACTTGGTTCACGTCGCACTTGAGCGCAGCAAAGAACAGAACGAAGCCAGTGATCCAGGCCAGAACAGCGCTACCGCCAAATGAATATTTCATATCGGGCGTGAAGGTGGAAATCTTGAAGTACTTGATCGTCGGGAAAAGCGTGAAGATAGCAACGTAACCTCCCGTCCAAACGAGCTGCCCGAGCCACGCCGGGGTCTCGGTAGCAGTCAGAATCATCCCGTAGAGCATGATAAGTAACAGTAGTGCGAAGAAACACCCGAGCGTCATGTGGTCATGGGGCAGCAAAAACTCTTGCTTGTACGCCTGGTACAGCGTCATCTTGCTAAAATCAACGTTGCCATCCCCGCCCAGTGCCATCGTTTTGCGTCGAGCCAAGATAGCGTTGTTGGCAGCATTGTCATCCAGTAGCGGTCTATCAAGAGCATCGTCGTCATCGTCTAGAGCAGTGTTGGCGCCACCACTGCGATTTAGGAGCGGCTTAGCAGTTGGCGATAGATTATCCTCCTCACGACACTTCTTCAACCACGTTTTGCGCGAGAACAAACCGATCTTCCCAGTCATGAGATCTCTTAGCAGTGCAAAACGTGGCGGCTTTGTTGGTTTAACTGCGAGTGTCGTGGGTAAACTCAAATTGTTCGCTCCTTTTTCAGTGATTGCAGGCAGCTCTGGTACTTTTGTCAAGGCAGCATTGACACTCTTGTTGTCGACTGGTTTGCTTCTCCCCTGAAGCGTGAGAGCTAGTTTTTTCGTTGGACTCATGACCCCAGCAGCTTTGCCTCCGACAAGTCCCAACAAACTCTTTGACGGCAGGTTCGGCATCTTAAAAGTCTCATCGGCACTGTCGAAGACGTGGTTGTTGCCTTTGCCTTTGAGAGGTGGAAGTACGAAAGTCTCGCGCATGAGCTCCGCTTCCTTCTCGAGAGCTGCTTCAGCGTCCAAGAACCCTCCGTCATCGTCGTCATCGAGCACGTCTTCCTCGTCGTCTTCAGGTGGCCATATCACGAGACGATAGTCGTTCTTCGTCCACTGCACGTGCACTGCCAACGAAAGCATCAGAATCAGCGGCGCGAACACCGACGACACGAGAATGAACGTGGACTGCGTTGACGCGTACACGAACAACCCAGAGCAGATGACGAGCACTTCCGACGCTGCTGCCAACATGAAGGGCAGTCTCAATGGACTCACGAAAAGGTAGACGTGCATCGCGTAGTCCGAAAGGAGCTGCTCCTTCTGAAGGAAAAATGCTCTTGAGGTGGCGAGCGAGAGCCCCACAAACAGCACGACGATGAAGGCCAGCACACCAAATATCCATAGAGGCCACTCCTGGCCTAGCACAGGCACCCGGACAGTTTGATTAGCGTCGGAACCGAAAGCTACTCCGAGCAGCAAGAAGAGGTAGAAGAAAGACAAGAACCCCAGCACGAATTCGGGCGTCGTGCCGACATCCAATTGCTGCTGGCGTTCCTTTTGCGGGTCGTGGCCGAAGAACGTGATACCGCCAGCCTCTTGTTTGTTCATGCGCGGCAAGTTCCTGCCGATGATTTCACGACACAGAGCGGTGCCGAAGACGATGTACAGGAAGGCATGACCGAGGATCCAGTATTTGCCACACGTAGCTGCAAGACACACTCGTACAGCGCTCAACAGGAACACTACATAGCCAGCAGACCAGTTGTTAGCGCTCTTGCCACGGTGGAGCATGTACACGCACAGATCCACGAGAAGGAGTGTGATGGAAATCCCAAGCGCCTGAGTTCCGTACTCTGTCCAAGCACTAGCCACGACGCAGTAAATAACGAGTGTGGCCAAAGCGCACCAATAGCACCGACGATTAGTGCGTCGTCGAGTGGAGGCGGGTGTCACAAATGCACTTTTCAGGATATCCGCGTACTCCAAGCCTGGTAGCGATTGCTCGACCGTGTAGTGCTCCCCCAAAATGGCGGCGAACGCAGACTCCTTTCGCTTCCGCTTTGCTGTCGTAGTAGTAGTGCTCGATTCTTGCAGCTGGTCTGAAGCTAACGTGTCACCTTTCGCAGTGGCGAGCTTGAGCCCAAGCGTTCCGAGATTCTTAAACTTACTTTTTAGCGTCGTGACCTTCTTGGAAGCTCCTACGACAGCGATGACTTGCTGGAGAGACTTGGACAGCTTCGAGTCGTTGGTGAAGGCAAGCCAGATGATCGGCATCATGTTGAGCGTGAGGAAGATGCACGACAGCGAGAATAAATCGAGATCTTCGCCGCCCACGTAGACCTTGGGGTCTGCAAACGTGGACGAGAAGAGAAACACAAAGGAACCGAAGAATGCCACAGCAAAGAGGAGCAGCGTTCGTCTCGTCATGCGCCAACCTGTGCGGACCCATACAGCAGCAGCGTAGATTCCTCCGAGTGCTCCAACACCCAGGAAGATGACCCCAAAGCCGAACGCAGGGGGCGTAACGAGCAAAATGGACGTCACTCCCCACGACAGAAGCATCAGCACAGGGGATGCAATCGCCAAGTTGACAGCGCAGGTTGCGTAGAACAGATTCCGTCGGAACTGCGCGTTGTCGTCGTCGTCTCCGTAGCAGAAGAAGAGCTGAGCCACAATGTCGGGCTTCTTTGTCTTGGTTTTGGCCTTTGCCTGTTTATCTTTCGAGTTCACCCCGGTTAAATTGGGTTTGTCCTTCGCCTTCGCTACGTTTGGTTGCGCTCCAGCAGCAGCAGCAGCAGAGAGCTGCCCATTTTGGTTCACCACCTTCTCAGCTAGGAAAGACTGGACGCGTTCAATACGCCAATGCACGCGTTGCAAGTATCGTACGACAAGCACCATCAAGAAGGTGAACGTGATCCAGTACTGACCTATTACCTCGAGAAAAATCGCCCGTGAGAATTCCTTTGAGTAGACCGCCGGCACGACGTCCAAGGACTCGTGCGGGACGGCGACAATGAAGTACATGCTTAGTGTTGTGTCCGTGTAGTTAAGAGCCACGTTGGCTCCCGTGATAATTCCTCGTCCTTCAGCGTCTCCGTACTTGTTGATGGCATGTGGCGTGAAGTTCTGTGCCACGGCCTTGAAGTCACCAGCCACATCCATCAGCTGCGCGTACTCGCGCGTTTCGACCCAGCCGAAGGTCGTGTTAAGCCATTCCGGCGAGGAAGCCTCGTCATCCACACGCCGAAACACGAAAAGCTGAGCAGCGAAGTTCAAAGTCACGCGCGCGTACGGCGCAAAGCCATACGAACTGACCAACGACGTGTTGCCTTTGTTGTTGTTGGAAGTACTCAACGAGCGGATCAGCAGACCCCCTTGCGAGTCGGCCATGCGGTAGTAGCTCAGCAACCGCGTATCTGAGCTCGAGTACACTCTGCCGTAGAGCCACGATTCCTCGTCGGGGAAGTAGCCGCCCATTCCTCCATTGACCAAGGCGTTTGACACGAACACCTCCTCCGCTCTCATCTGGAACGGGATGACAGTCATACGAATACGCATGCAGGGGGCTGAACTCTTATCATCGGAGCAATCTGCACTCTCACTCAAAGGCACCCAGAGTTCCTCCACGCACATGGGCTGCTCGGACATCTGCCACGTCGACGTATCGTTCGAAGGCACCTTCTGCTTCAACGCGGAGAAGGCCGAGCAGTAGATGGCGTTGAGTGTGGCTTGAGCCACGAGGTCGTCGCCGAACTCGAAGCCGCTGTCCTTGTCCCAAACTCGAACGACGATCTCCGTTCCAGCAGGTCGGAAGCCGAAGTTCAGGTCTCGTGCGAGGTCGTCCTCCCCAGTGCACGCGGGCTCGACACAGGGCGGCCACTTAGGGTTCAACGAGTTCCACACAATGCCCGATGTGCGCACGTTGTCACCGATGATAGCCTCGACGTAGGCGTCCGTCTCCAGACCAGCCAGGCCAAAGGCGTCCAGGTCGGGCAAGTTGCGCATTTCCACGATGGTCAACGTGAGATTCCCACCCGCAGACGTGTATTGGCCGCCATCGGGGCAGTTGCGAGCTCCGCCAGTGCAGGAAAACGCCGTCAAGCTTTGGGTCGTCGAGTATCGAGGATCCGGGTAGCCTGGCGTCGCTGTGGTTTGTGCTGCCACCACTGGAAGTCTCTGGAGCTGCAACAAGACTCCGAGTACTACTGCGGTGCTGAACACGCGCCACGCCCCGGCATTTTGCAGATCCCGCCGCGTCATTTGATGGTTCACCGGCACAAGGCTGGCATGGATGCAAAAAAAACTCACGAGTGGAGAGGGTCGCGGCCCGTTTCGGAGCGACACGTCCATCGGCCTTCTCCGACGTAACGGAAGCCTGTGTGTCGGAGGTGCTCTCCACCAAGTCACCTCATGCTCATGAACCGAAGGCTGAAGGGTACCTCTACTGTAGACGATGGACTTGCGCTGGCAGCAGGATCTTTTGGTTCGTCATCGATGATAACGCAATGCCAGGACCTCCAGCTCATATAGTGATACATTAATATGCTTCTTCGCATTTAGATAGTTTGCTGGCTACGGCAGATCTGCTAGAGGCTTCTTGGCTAGCACAAAGTGATACGCCACCGGTGTCTTGGTCGTGCGGGTGAGCGTGGGGGTCCATTCGCGTCCAAAGTGCGTTCCTGGCTCCACTAGCGCCGCTTGCACCTCCATCTCCCACGGCAGTTCGCTGAACACGCCCTCGAATACATCGTCCTCGCCGTGTTTGAACAGCATCTCACCCAGCTCGCTCTTACACAGTTGGCTCACATCTTTGAAGAGACCCAGCTCACCGTCCGTCAGCACTGTAGCCCCGGACATATCACCCCAGACTTCACTGCCCGGAGCCGACAAGATGTCGATGGTCTTGAGCAGAGCGAGGTTGCTCGCGCGCGTGAGGTACATCATGAGACCTTCCAGAGCCCAGAACGTCGGGACGTCCGGGTCGAAGCCGCTCGATAGCAAGTTCTCTTCCCAGTTGAAGTCGTTGAGGTTGGCCACGATGCAGTCGTGACGGTCCACAATGAGCTTGGGCTCCAGCTCCTTCAACACCGCGCTCTTGTGCGCGAAGAGCTCGGCACTTTGGTCGATCTCCAGCACGTGGCAGCCACTCAACGAGTCGAGTCGGAAGACGCGCGTGTCCAGCCCAGCACCGAGCAGCACCACCTGTCGGATGCTGGGGTTGCGGTGCAAAATGGCCTCATCGAGGTATCGACTGCGCAGCGCGACGTATGCCTCCGGGTGATTTTTCTGCTCCTCCCACTTCTTGAGACGCGGCGTGAGCTGCGGCGCGATCTCCCGCGTCAACGGCTCGGCGAACGGGTCGAGGATCAAGTGGTCGTCTCGGGCGCTTTCGATGGCGCGCAGACACGCGTCCATGAAGCTCACGAACTGGGCAAAGTCCTCGTCCTGCATTGTGCCGCCGGGAGAAGAAGAAAGCGGAGCGTGGGCGGCGATGGGTTCCGAACTGAAGCTTGGACTGTTGGTGGCGCTCTGCATCACGCACGGATGGCTACAGCACACTACGCGGTCGACTGTAAGTCGAGAAATGCGTCAGTGGCCAACGTCAACCGGAGGCGGGCGGAGAGCTGCTGGTCGCCGAGAGACCGGGCGAGCCTTATCGGATAACCGGGGCATATCTTTGCGTGATTATAGGGGTCGGCAGCCGGCCGGTCCCTTCCAGCTCCGGCGAGCGCGAGCACATCGAGGCTTTCCACCCGTCTCTAGCGCTGACTGGAGGGAGAGCAGAGATGGCGTCACTGGCGTGCAGCCGGCGCCACGCACGCCATGCTCCCGGTAAGGGGAGAAACGCCGCGAGAGTCGTTGCGGCGGCGCCTTCGAATGCTCAAAGCTTGCTGAGCGGGGAGCTTCAGGTCACACTCGACGTGCTGCTTCAACGCGGAAAGATCGCTCGCAGGGATTCTTGCTGTTGAGGGATCAGCTGGTCATGGTGACGACAGAGTGTCGTGGGTCACGACACTGTCGTCGAGTCTCGAACAGCGATTGCAGCTGCGGATGGGTTCGCCTTCAGGGCGTGCGCTCCGGCTACTGTACATGTTCAGATAGATATCTACAATCGCTTCGACACCAAGCAGAAATCAAGGTACATGTACAGTGTATCCGTCGCTCGAAGTCATGCCACTCAGCCTGATCCAGGACCTGAGCATCTGAGTCAGATGCGTGGCTGACCCAGCATTGCCGGCGCAATTAGCGAAACCCGCTGTCTTGAAGACAAATCGTTGAGTGCCATCTGTCTCAATTTCTGAGCGAGCATCAGCAGTGCTGCATCGCAGTCTGCATCAGCACGCTCGCCGCCAGTAGAAATCCTACGGGCCTGTCTGTCGAGCGGTAGACTGCTGGTCAATGGTTTCTGTCTCCGGCTACGTGTTGAGGTGGGGACGCTAGAGCTACCGAATTTAGAATCCAACTTCAGTCTAAATGCGGTCAAGTAGTGTGAATGTTTGGTGTACCAGATCGAGCCGGTTTTCGTGTTTCGGGCTGAACTTGGGGTGCTGGAAAGATAAAATACGTTACGGAGCGGGGGGCTCTGAGCTTTTGCAAATTTTGGCCGCCCGCGCTTTCGAAGTGAATGGCACTCGTCAATCCTCCCCCTGGAGGTAGAAGCATAGAATCCAGGATTTTTTGTCCCGAGTGAAGGTCGCGGCACGCCATAGTACGTTTATTTGGAATCCCCACTATGATTATGTCTCAGTACATAGCTAACACTACTGTTTCTCAGGCCGACAGTACCGATCTTCCCCTGTATCCAGGCCACGGCAAGGTCACGAATGCGCAACGT